>PVLC010004529.1:0-84182 GCA_004027655.1 Graphiurus murinus | reverse complement strand
GAGAGAGAGAGAGAGAGAGAGAGAGAGAGAGAGATACACTTGGAAATACCCTCTTTTTTGCACCCTCACTTGCTCAGTCCTTTGCAAAATGAGTTTCTTTGTTTTAACTAAGCAAATAGCACAGTTTTCCTTAAGGGACTTTTCCATGTACTGACCTTCTGCTGCCTTATCACATCTTGGGGAAGCATGTGAATATGTCTTCCCCAAATACAGCACCTCAATTCTCTATGTCCAATTTCATTTTTTGAATCTGTGCTGAACAGTTCAAGTTTAAGGCTGGGTTCTTTAGGGCTTCAGTTTTTATCCTTTGATGTTGATTAAATCACTTGATGCAGTGGTCCTGAATTCAGCAGATATTTATTAAGTATCTACTATGTGACATACACTGCCATTAAACATGTTCTGGGCTGGGGATATAGCTCAGTGGTAGAGTGCTTGCTTAGCAGACGTGTGTGTGTGTGTGTGTGTGTGTGTGTGTGTGTGTGTGTATGTATCAATCCCTATATAAAAATGAGCTAATATTTATAATACATAAAAGCATAAATAATATATAACCATATAGATATATTTTATCTATATAAATATAGTTTATAAATATAAACATAAATGGCATAATTATGCTTTCTGTATATAATTCAGTGTATCTAATGATGGTGCTACTGATCATTCTCAACAGGACTTGGAGTTTTCAGTAGGGAACAGAGCTTCTTTAAATCCTGCAAACTCTTCTTTACCTCCTGGCTGCCCAGTGGTGTCTATTATTTTTATTTTTCCTATCCTACTACCACATGTGCACAAGTCCAGGTTGAGCAGTGTCCTCTGCCATCTAGTCACCCTGCAGGCAGGAAGCCCCTGGACAATCTCACAGTGAAGCATCATGGACAGTTTGGAGTAATGTCCTAAAACAAAGTTCTGGGCCATCTCCTTAATAAGAGGTTTAATCAGTGTTTTAATTGAGCTTGTCATTCCTCAGTATAAAAATCTAAATCTACATCCTTAAGTGATGAGGTCTAGATTCTTCAGTATGGCATTTGGGTCCTTCTGTGGTTTGATCCTAACTTCCCTTTCCAGTCTCACCTCCTGTCTATCAGCTGAATTTCCTGCTGTTTCCAGGTGGTTCTCTGCCTTTGCATCTCTTTGCTCCCCTTGAATACCCTCCCCAGCTTTCCTCCCGGCCTGGTGCCCCTCCCATGTCTGTTTATCCAAATAAGGCTCAGCTCCAGTGCCACTCCCTCTTCTTTTCCCTCCTGTGAAGTCTCTGATGTTCCCCCCTGGAATCATATCCCACTTCTACTTCTTCATTTTTTTTTCTACTTTGTGATTGCCTCAGCACTTTCTACCTTCACTTATAGTTTTGTGTGTATAGATTAGATCCCTCTAAGTTGAATTCCATTTAAGGATATGGGATCTATTCATACTATTGTTTTATTTCTTTGCATATACTAATACCAATTTCTCAAATATTTAAGTAAATTAGGTGACACAACTTAGTAAAAAGTTTCAGGCTAAAGGGATCAGGTGTTTTTTGTTTTTTTGTTTTTTTGTTTTTTGCAGTACTGGGGATGGAACCTGGGGCATTCTACCTCCAAGCTACAGCCTCAACCCTATTTTTTATCCTTTATTTTGAAACAGGGTCTCACTAAATTGCAGAGGGCCTCACTAAGTAGCTGAGGCTGGCTGCGAACCCAGATCCTCCAGTCTCAGCCTCCCAAATGCTGGGAATACAAGCCTGCACCACCATGCCTGGCTGACCATGTTTCTTACACTACCACTCATTAGCTGTGTGACATAGGGCAGGTCATTTAGCCTTTCCAAGTCTCAGTTTCTCCATCAGCAAAATGGAGATAACAGTATCTCCTCTACAGGATGGGTATGAGGATGGAATGATTTAGCATACTTAGTAAGTGCATGTTACACAGTAATTGATAAATTAATGCATGCTCATAGCTATTTTGATGTGTATTAAGGTGAGTTTGGGACTCCTATATTTTTTTGAGGGGCATTTCCATGTAAATTGCATTCAGAACCTCATCCTGGAAAGGATGACATCCTTCCATGTTCTACTTGATTTTGTTCTTAAAATCAACTCTGAGAATTTCATTAGCCTTAGCACTCTGGTTGGCAAAATAAATTCTCCAGAGTCAGTGCTGGCCGTGGCCTCATTTAGGAGATGCGGTTTTAGGGAAATGGCTTCAGGAACAGCATGCAGATGTATAATCAAATGCACATTATATAACGTGGGTGGCTGATATAGTTGGTGGGCATATCCTCTGTCTTGGTGAGGTGCGAGTCTGCCCCAGCTGGACTTGAAAGCACATGAGCCATGTTGTCTAATATAGTCAGTCCTTGGGGTGACTATATTAGATGAGCATAGGTATTCTGAAAGTCTTAGAGAAGTTCTTTCCATGTGCAGGCCAGGGCCCTCCCACAGTTGTGGATTGAGCACCCCGGGACATTCCCCTTCTTCTGCAGGTGTGTCTTCACCAACCCCGCAGGATCCGCCCTCAGCACTGCCTTCAAGGCTGGCCCTGTCACTTCTCCTTGAAAACACACCTCTGATATGGTTGACTGCCACCTAGTGGCCACAGGTAAAACATGCTTCATAGAAAAGAGATGCCTATGGGGGCTTCTGTTTGGTGTTGAGATTTGAACACAGCTATTTCTTTTTGCTGGTATAAGGCAGGGGCTCAGACTGTAGAATGGCATTTAAGAAATCATCACTTGTTAGCCAGGCGTGGTGGCGCACGCTTGTAATCCCAGCATTTGGGAGGCTGAGACCTGAGGATCCGGGTTCGCGGCCAGCCTCAGCTACCTAGTGAGGCATTCCACAACTTAGTGAGACCTGGTTTCAAAATAAAGAATAAAAAATAGGGTTAGGGGTATAGCTCAAAGGCAGAACGCCCCTAAGTTCAATCCCCAGTACCGCACACACACACACACACACACACACACACACACACACACACACACATCATTACTTGTTTTCCTATATTTAAGTACACTGAACTAGGTTTAATTGGAGAGTGGTGAGCAGGGGAAATGCCTCTCTCCAAACTCAGTTGCTGATGGAATATGTTTGCTTGCTTAGGTATGCAGAGGGAAGAGAGGTCTGTGGGGACCCTTTTTTTTCTGTTTTGACCCCAGACTTATGTTGGGGCTGGAAGAAGGCACATGGTTTTGGCTGGTACTTGGCTAGTCTGAGTTCATTTTCCCAGGTCCTTGCCATGGAGAAGGTTTTACTTAATGCCTCTGATGGTAAATATTCCTCAACAGACAACATGAGAACACATGGTCCCATGTTGCTGATAAGCTCATTCCTACACATGCCAACCTCCCACCAGATTTAAGAGTTGAGAGCTTTTCCTGACTTAAGCCTTTTTCATTCGTCTACTATAGAGTTGGGAGGCTCCTCTTTGATGAAGGCTGATGGATATGTGGAGTGCCCAACTTCCCTTCTCCCACTATTCTTTCTGCGACACCTGCTCTTGGCTAGGCAGTGTGCGGGGTCTGGGGGATGTGGTAAGGATGAAGGGACGTGTGATTCTGCCTGTATGGAACTTGCTGCTGGGGGAGATATGAATGAAAGAATTACTGAACAAATATAAAATTACTATGAAAAAGAGGTGTACAGTACTCTAGCGAGTAAAAAGTGGAGTCAGGCTTGACCTGCTTAGAAAAGTTAGAGAAGGCTACCTGGGGGAGGAGACATTTGAACCGAGAGCTGCAGACGTAGTGGTATATGGTGGCAGGTAGGAGTAGGGAACATTCTAGAATACAAAGGCCAGAGAAGGAAGTGGCGAGGTCACACCCTGCAGGGCCTCTCAGGTCTTGGGAGGGACTTTGATCTTCATCTTCAGAGCTCTGGGATGCCACCATAGGGGTGACACAATGGGTAGAGAGTGACAGAAAGAGATGTGGGGAGACCAGAGAGGACGCAGTTGCAGTTACCCAGGCAACTGGGGATATTTGGGTTAGGGGTTACTGATAACGATGGGGGGACAGGGTGGGCAGAACAAATAGATGCTTAAGAGGCAGAATGGACAGGTCTGGGAATGCACGCTATGCAGGAAGCAGACCAGCCTGTCAAGGATGACATGCAGGTGCTCTTAATCTCCTTTGGCTGGCTGTGTGTGTGTGTGTGTGTGTGTGTGTGTGTGTGTGTGTAACTGAAGATTAAACCCAGAGGCATCCTACTTCTGACCTATACCCCCATCCCTATTTTTAATTTTTTGTTTTGAAACAGGGTCTCACTAAGTTGCAGACGGCCTCACCATGTTGCTGAGGCTGGCCGTAAACCTACAGTCCCCCTGTCTCAGCCTCCCAAGTATTGGGATTAGCGTGAGCAACTATGCTGGCAGGCTAGCTCTTTGGGGAAAAGGATAGGTGAGGAGAGAGTTCAGTTTTGAGTGTGCAGAGATTCACCTGGGAATGGGGTTGAGAAGTAAACTGGAGTTTGAGGACTTGCATCCATCTTTTGGTTCTTAGTCACAGGCTCTCTCTGGTGACCCAGTCAGGTCAGTATAGCAGGTTTGAGGGTCACTGTCCAGCCCTATCCTGAGTACTCTTTGTGTTTTATGACATGAAGCTGCTCATGAATAGTTGCAGAATCATTCCAAATACAGTGTGATGAGGAGCAGAGAATAAGTTGTAACTGGCCATTGGAAGAGGGAGAGTTAGCAAGGCCTGGTGACTTTGGCATCCTTGTGCTTGAAGCAGCTGAGAGGCCAATCCTGTTGCAAGTTCTTACCTTCTCAGTTGGTTGTTAGTAACTGTAATCACCTTCTAAGTCTAGAGAGAAAGATGTGACTGAATAGCAGAAAATTCTAAATTGCAAATTTATTCAATATGGGTAACTTTGGAGGTTATAGAAAGGCAGTAGATCAACTGGAAAAAATAAATTGTAAGGTTATCATGAGTTCTGTATTATGTGGGTGTACATGTGTGTGCACATGTTTGTGTGTGCACAATTATGTTAAGTTTTACCTAAGAAGAAAAAGGAAATGGCTTGATTTGTGGTATTACTAATAAAGCTTATATAAAATGAAGGTAGATGCAATTTTTTAAAATTATGATAAATCTTGTTTTAGTGAAAGAATGATCACAGTTGGATTAGATTCTCTTAAACTCTGTGAAGGTTAGTATTTTTTGAGACAGAGCATGGCATTGCCAGGAAGGGAAGGGCACTTTCCCCTGACCCCTGAGTGAGCAAGTCTCTTAAAGCCCAGACTTCTAGCTGTTTCCATATCCGTATCCTCTGGTGTCCTCATTCAGAGAGGCAGATCCTTGTCCTCCCGGATGCGGGCAGTGACCACTTTGCTCGGCTCTGGTCAGCACTCTGCTTTTCTAGCAACAGATGTTCTGCAAAGTAAACATCATTGACTCTGCTCAGCTCCTTGCTGTTCTTGCACAGTCTGAACATGAAACAGTGAGGTTATGTGAGGAGGGGCCACAGCCCTTGGCACGCTCCCAGCCTTTGTGCCTGCCTCCCCACCCTCATGGACTGTGCGTGTTAGAGTCCTGTGTACATCAGATCAAAAGCTCCAGAAATAAATCTTTTGGGGACCTGTACATCCAGGGTGATAATCTACATACGACACCACTGATCCTTTTTGGGTTGAAATGGGTAAGAAACAGTGGCTTTGGAATATCTCATTTTGATGTCTTCTCCATTGTCCCAAGTAAAAGGGGGTTGGGGGTAGTATCTTAGCCCATTAAGTCTCAAGTTTTCAATTTTGTGATTATGTAAACAGAATTGATACAGGTACATTAAAATAGGTCGGAAATAATAATTTAGAGCTTATATATTATATTAATTGATATTATTATATTATAATTATCATATAATTATATAATTATGGTCTTATTTTGATTATGTAATTATATTATTGTATACTATATTTAAGTTCTTATAGGTGTTCCACATCTGGGACCATGGGACAAAATGGGTTAACGGGGTGAGCTTGCATGGTATTCCCACATGCTACAAGGATCTCACTTTGGCAGACTTTGACAGAGTCCAGGCACCTTCTTGGTGGCTGTGTCCTCTTACGTCAGTCCGTCAACTTTTCTGAGCTGTACACACGATGGCCATGCTGACCTCCCCTGGGTCCTGGTTTGGAGGATTCACATATTAGGAGAGAATAGCAGGGCCTTGCCGAGGGCCAAGCCTCGCTGTGTGTAGAGGGCATTTGCAGTGTGTCTCCCTGCCTCGCCAGTGGGGCTGACAGTTTCTATCAGATAACCTAACTGAGGCTTTATGACTAACCCAGGGTTAGTTGCATATCTGATAATTGGTGGAACTTGAACTTGAACCCAAAGGCCAGTGGGGGCTGGGAAGAACAAGGGTTTGGGGTTAACCAGCCTATAATCAGTACTGCATAGAATACAAGTGGAGAAGGGAGTTCCCAAACCAAGCTAGAGATGGTGTCCCAAATCCTAGGGCATGGATTCTGAACAAGTAGAACAACAGGTGTCTACCATAGCTTCCCTGAAAGATTTCTAAGTCCAAGGTGCGCTCCTTTTCAGTGATTTGAACTCTCCCTCTCCCAGCTGGCCTAGAGCCTTGTACAGGCTCTGTACCAGAACTCATTACCTAATTTTCCATTGAGGGACGAGGCCTGTTTCTCAACCTCACCGGCCTCAGGGCTCCTTGGGCCTGTGCTTGGCAGGGTGTGCTTGGTGCCACTGGATGGTAAAGAAAGGTTGCCTTCTGGCCATAAGCTACCAGGCCCCCTGCCCCTGGCAAAATGGGTCTTCTGTGCAAAGGCGCCACAAAGGCCCCGTTGTGCATTATTAGCCACTCCTCCATCCTCGCTGGCAGCTGCCCTGTCAGCATAGCCTCTCAGGTGCCTGCTGGAAGTTTTCCCAAGCCTAGCTTACGTTTCACCTTTTCTCCACGTTGTCAAGATGACTGTCCTGCTTGAATCTTTCTTGCCCCTTTGGGGAGGGTTCTCAGGTGGATAAAGAGGCAAGCCTGTTTCTACTCTTCGCTCAGGCCTTTCTTTGCGAATTCTGATTGAGAGAACAGAATATGTCACCACACCACACCACAGTTGAAGCACTTGCATTTTGGGGCTCTCAGAGGCTTCGTCTTGCACTATGAAAGATCACTTTTTTTTTTTTTTCTCTTGCCTGCCTGTAGCCTCCTCTTTCCTTCTTCCCCACGGTGTTCTGACTTTTAGATGCTTCTCTTTCTTGACTTACCAAGGAGTGACTTGTGTTCTGAGATATTCTCTTCCCTGGGCTGGCCAGTTTTGAGGGAAGCCTGTTTCCCCTGCCAGGATCTTTTGCCTTTTTGTCAAGGACCATTCCATGGAAATGATTGAACCAGAGAAGGACTGGAAGGCAGCTCCTGTGTTCTCCTTTTCCACTTGAACTGCCTTCTTGTAGAATAAACTGCTTTGCACAAGCCACAGCACAGTTAGCTGCTCATTTGTCCAAGCAGCCTTGCCTGTCACGCCACTTAAAGGTACCTTGGTGGTTTTATACCCTGTGTCCTCCCTGCCTGTGGAGGGTGGTGCAGGCTCCATGCAGTAGCTGAGCCCCAGACCTGAGAACAGCAGCCCAGACTGAGCCTGGCTCTTCCACTAGCAGCCATTGCCGGGAATGAACACTGGGGACTGGATGTGGATATACCCCCCTTCCCCCTCCCACACACATTTATTCAGCACATGCTGAGCAGGATGCACTGCCAGGTACAAGGGGAGGAAAAAACCAAACAAAACTCAAGGATGAAAAACATGACCCCTAACCTCAAGAGACAAAAGGAGACCTAAGAAAGAAAAGTGCAGAGGCTCAGGGAGCCTTTTATTTTGTAGGTTATGTTGATCTGTGAAGCCGGAATACTGCCCCTTCCCGCCCATATCTTATTAAAGCCAGGCCTCATTACCAATTATGCCTTATATTTCTCTCCTCTGGGAATTTGAACATAATGCCATTTCCCCTTCAATGAGGGAAGCGTGGATGCGGCTAATTTGAATGATTAGCCTAATCTGCAAGAAGGCTGCCTGTGGAATTAAGTTAAGCACATTTGCACCCAACAGCCTTGTCTGTCAGGCCACTTAAAGGTACCTTGGTGGTTTTATACCCTTAACAACAGCTGAGGGCTCAGGAAAGCTCATTGGCTTTTATTACTGTCTTAAATGAAAGCTTACTTTTTAAAGTTGACAAGGGCCTCTGAGGGTTTTCATATGGATACCATGTGTGGGGTGGGTTTGTACTCCAACACCAAACATGCCAGGGTTTTGCTTTCCTGTCCGTGGCAGATGCGGCCACCTGGGGAGGTAGCTTACCTTGTAAAGATTGGTCAGGTTGACTGGGCACCGGGCTCAGAAGAATGTTTAGCATCTGAGAACTTGGGCTTTGCCTGTGCTTGCCTTTGAAGAGGAAGGCTGAGGGCTGCTGTGTCATGGAAAGCCAGCTTTCCCCAGACTCCCTCCTGCTGTCAGTTTGCATTGTGGGTTGGATTTAGGGGAACATATAGTTAGGTCAGACATGGGGGCAGCTGCATTGACCACACAGAGAGTTTGGCAGAGTGGACCTTGTAGGCCATGGACAGTAGAATTGGCTCTGATTCAGGCTTCCTCCCTGACCTCCCTCGGCGAGTAGATTCCCATATGTGTCAAATGGAGGGACAGGACTCCCTGTGTGGCTGGAGGAAGTAGAGACAGGATTAGAATCCTGAGAGCAAGTGTAACAAAAATGTTAACTTCTAGAGCAAATCAGTGTTTCCTGTTATAAATGAGCATTTACTACTTTGAGTTTATATGCATTGGTGCTTTGAAATGGTCTCGGGAATAAATCTACTTGCAGCTGTATTTCATAGAAGGACTAAAAAGGGCAGCAACTAGGAAAGCCAGTTTAATTTCAGGTTTTTTAAAATTTGTTGTTTGTTTCCTCTTTTCTTTGCTAGATTTGTCTTCGGCAAAGCGGAAGTTTGCAGATTCCTTGAATGAATTTAAATTTCAGTGCATAGGAGATGCAGAAACAGATGATGAGATGTGTATAGGTAAGTTGTCCGTGTGGAAGATAAAAATATTTACTGTTGGTCACAGCTTTCAGTGTCCCAGCAGAGCCTTTTTCCTGGGATGAGAGATTAGTAAAGACTGAAGTCCACAGTGGTACTGGGGAGCAGGAATATGTGAGGGTCAGGCCAGGGCCACTCTGGGCTTCTCCGGGAGTCCTGGGACTGCCTTGCACGCCTTCCAGTGCACAGCATGAGGTTTTGCAGTGGGGCTCTCCCATCTTCCTTTAGTGATTTCCTTCAGACCGGTTTGGTGACATTCTTCCTTCCTACCCCCAACCACAGTACTGAGAACTTAAGAGCAAAAGTCAATGCAGGTAGATGAAGGGAGAAATATGTCAGAGGTTGCAAAATGATCCTTCATAGGCTGAGGTCAGAATGCAGCCATGTTTTGTTTGGCTTTCAGTTTTTTTTTTTTTTAATTTAATTACCATATAAGTAGAATTTTCCTAAAATTCTAGTTTTCCAGCTTCTTTGAAAAATTTGAGAATCTGGTCTACTGGCCCTGTATTCTGTGGCTATTACCACTGTCAGATGCAGAGAGGAGCTCAGGTTCCAGCTCACTGTAGTCCCTGCCTTCCCCTTTGTTTTCTTATCCAAAGGCTGAGATGAGTTTCTGTTTATCACCATGCTGTGCTGCTTCACTCTTCAACATCACCTGCCTGCTTCTGGGGGCAGCCCTGAGCACAGAGGGTTGGCCTGACACTTTCTTTGTCAGGATCTCAATGTTGTACTTTATTCTTTTTTACATGGGACATTTTGGTTGACTCCATTAAGGGAGCAAGAATTGAGAAAATTGGGGCTGGGGTGTAGCTTGATGTAGAGCATGTGCTTAGCATGGCCCAGGCTCTGGCTTCAATCCTCAGCACCAAAAAGAAGAAGAAAAAACAGAATTGAGAAAGTGATAGTGAATTACTGAATTCACCAAATGTTTCTTGAGGCTGTTGCTGTGCAGAGCACCAGGAACTAGAGCTGAGGAAACACAGCTGGGAGACAGCTGAGGCCAGTGAAAATGCAGCCTTGGATATCAACAGTGGAGGGATGTGTTCCCCAACCTTGCACAGTGTCCTGATTGTCCGTAGGGCCACTGCACTCCCTGCCTATTTATTGCCACGTTGCCCGCTGCATCCTACTAATGAGTGGCTTGAAGACTCAGAGAGTAGCAGCCCAAGTCAGTGCTAGCAAGGTGGCTTCCGATGCCAGCAGCATTATTTGTTTAGTTTTGGTGCCAAAGAAAAGGTTGAGTTCTGACGCAACCCCGTGACAAAGGTTGAGGAGGTTGAATCCTGGTCAGGAAATCCTCCAACTCTTAAGCAGAACTTTGCCCCTTCCAGCCTGGGGACTGGGAGCCTGCCAGCGTCTCACCAGTCCTGGATACTCTCCGGAATAGGCATATCTTTTCCTTGAAGAAATCTTTCCCTAGCTAGACTGCCGAGAGCAATTAACCTGCACTATTGGGCCATCCTATTTGTAATAATTAATGATGAAAAGATAAGAGGGGTCTTAGGAAGCAATTAACTTTAGGCATCTGCATGGACAAGGAACTTAAATCCATAGCTTAATGGGGGAGCTGGAAAGCCTCTGAAAAACCCATTACTCTTCTTCCAACTCATGGCCCCTTTCTCTCTTCCAGCGAGGTCTTTGCAGGAGTTTGCCACTGTCCTGAGGAATCTCGAAGATGAACGGATACGAATGGTGAGTGTGGCTGGCCAGCTCTTGGTCCCAGACAGTATGTGCACATTGAGGGAGCAAGGGATTTGTTGTTAAAGGACCTGGGTTCGAGTCCAGACTCTCCATTGGAGTGCTTCCAGCTCTGGAGTAATCCTCATCTTTGCAGGGATGAAGACTTTTATAGGAGTTCAAGCATTGCTGGTGCTTATAACTTCATAACAACATCATTGTCCTCCTAAACATTTACTGTCTTATGGGTAGACCTAGTGATTTAACTTTTGAGAGGACCTCAGATTCCTTTTTTTCTTTTTTTTCCTTTCTGGTACTGGGTATTGAAGCCAGAAGTGTTCAGCCACTGACCTACACCTCCAGCCCTTTTTATTTTTTATTTTGAGATAGTGTCTCACTAAGTTGCTCAGGCTGGCCTCGAACCTGTGATCCTCCTTCCTTATCCTCCCAAGTACCAGGATTACAAGCATGCACCACTACACCCAGCTGGACCTCATATTCTGTACCAGCAGAATGAGAATGAAGGTATCCTGTTCTGCTCTGTTCTCCCCAAGCCTTCTTGAAACTTTCGAAGAGCGCTTTGAGGGTAGGGGTCACACAGCTTTATTTTTTAATTCTGAAGCACCCAACATATCACCTACCATGTAGCTAGAACCCAGTAAATGGTACTTAGTAAATGATGCTAACTACAGTAGGCTCTTCAAAAAGAGGCCCTGTGCAAATTCAAGAACCAAATGCTGATCTCCAGGTTCCTAAGAGATATCTTTTAAGCTAGCATTTATTCCTCATCCATAGGAAGTTCCTCTGCATTTTTTCCCCACACCTCTCAGATATCAGTAATGAAGTATGATTAGAAATCTTTTTACAGGCTGCATGCTGGTTTGTCACTGGTGGGTTGTCTCTGGGCAGCAGTGCTCTAGAGGCCCAAGGAAAATGCCAAAATTGTACCATTTTCTTTCTCACCTTAGCAGCAGCTGACAGTGTGAACACTAAGTTTACAAAGACATTATGTAGCCAAGTACTTTGCATGCATGTTCTAGTTACCTCTCATGGGGACTCTGCATATTGCATTATCCCCTTTTTTTCAGGTGAAGATATTGAGGTTTACAGAGGTGAAGTGACTTATTTAGAATCATATGATTAATAAGTGATATAGTTTGTATTCAAACCCAGGTTGGAATTTATACCAAAAAATGTGAGAATTTCTTTAAAACTCCAAACAGAGCAGAAGCCTCCACATTCTTCCCTGCAGAGACCCTATTTCTCCTGATTGCTCACTGCAGGATACTTAAACCAGAATCAGAAAAGGGTGGTGCTGGCTGTGGCAGTGGTAGAATTGGTGGTGGGTGGAGGGAGGGGAAAGCTTGTGTGTTTGTGCACGTGCTAGTGCCTGAGAAAGGGCAGTGATTCTTTTGAGTCTGATTCTTGGCCAAATCAGTATTTGGCAGTGGAGGCGTGGTGAGCAGATCACCATGAATACCCCGCAGATTGCTGTGGCCTGTGGTAAGGGAACAATGACTGGATTATATTTTTCAGCTTGCCTCTGCAATTTTATTATTAATGTCAGTGAATCGAGTTTCTACTGTCTGGGTCTGAGTATCTGGCCATCGCAAGCCCCTCTCCCCGCCCTGCGACAGCTTCACTCTCAATTCAGCTCAGCTCAGCAAAGCTGCACCCTCTTTGGGAAGCCTTCCCTGACTCCCGCCTGGGATATTTGGCTAGCTTTTATTTTCTGAAATCCATTTCGGAAAAATGCACTTACCACATTGTGTCCTGTTAATTGCTGTACATGTTGGCACCCACAGCAAATACAAATTTTCTCTCTAGGACAGAAAATGGGCTTCTATGTCCCCTGCATCGAGCTCAGTACTTGGAACTGAGTGGAAGTTACATAGTCATAGACTCTTAGACCCAGTCTCTCATTTGACAGATGAGAAAACAAGTTATGTCAAGGCTGATAGCAGGTAGAAGTATAACTGAGACAAGGACTTGTATGTCCTGCTTCCTATGTGAGCAAGTGAGTGCCTTCATATGTTGAGCTACTCAGGATTGGATCCTCAGTCCTGTATGCCCATTGGAATAACTTGGAGGGCTTAAAAAATCCTAATGTTTGGTCCAGGGCTTCTGAGTTAGTTTGTCTGGAGAGTGGCCTGACACTGGGGTTTATAATTCCTTGGTGATTCTGATGTGCAGCTGAGGTTGGGAACCACTGACCCAGGGGGTCATAAGCACACCATTATGAGCTTCAGAGACTTGCAGTTGATTTGCGGGAAAGGACTTAAATGAACCAATTAAGCAACACCAAATAACAGTAAAAGTCAACTTCAATATTGCCACAACACTCTAGTGTTAAAATGCATGACTCTTAAAGAAGCACTGTCAAAGTTGGGCAAAAGGCAAACAGGAATAAATTTGGAGAACTGCCTTTTTCTGTCCCTCACACTGTCCAGTCAGTTTATTACTATGTCCATCTCAGGCTTGTGGCATTTACTGTGTTGGTTTCATAGGAAAGAACATGCATGTGATTTAGAAAAAAAAAATGCTTTGTTGTAATGAGATTCCTGAAATAATTAGTTGAGCATAGAGTGAGCAATGAGTGACTTAAAAGGAAAGATTGTAAAATATTGTACTTAGAAAAGATCCCAGAGTCTTAGAACTGGAGTTCTAAGTTAGGAGTCATCCATGCAAAGGTCTGGGGATAGAACATCCTGAAGAAATATCTAGAGGCAGAGGGTCTGAGGTGGGACAGGCTGGAGCATTGGAGGTGCACTGGGGTGGTGGCTGGCTGGAGTATAGGACTGAGGGGTGAGCCCTGGTCAACAGTGTTGAGAGGTGGCAGTGGTCCAGAAGCCCAGGTATCCTGCCCCAGTCCAGTACTGTAGGGTGACATGGCATCAAGCTTGAAAGGTTTCTGTGGCAACCAGTGTCTAGAGGTGTTTTATTTTGGTTTTAACCTGGACTCACTGTTAACTTACTTTACCTATATCTTGGGTGAAGGAGCATTTATAAGAAGATATTGCTTGAAGCTTGAAACTTAGACTGTACCATGTCACCAGCTCCCCTTTGCCTCCAGATGGTTGCTTATACTTTTAGGCACATTTTTCCTCCCAAAGAATCAATATTAATCATTCACAGGAGAAATACCGTGTTTTGAACTGATGACTAGATTTTGTTTTGATGTGCTGTTTAAGTATTATAAATAGGGATACTTGGATAATACTGCTTGCTCATATGCCATACTGAGACATGGTGGGGAGTACATTTTGTGACAGAGCTGCCGTAATCCTTTACTGATATTGCTTTTGTCCCCCGCACCCCCACCCCTGATTGTCTTTACCAGATTGAGAATGCAAGCGAGGTGCTTATCACTCCTTTGGAGAAGTTTCGAAAGGAGCAAATTGGGGCTGCCAAGGTGAGCATTTGCAATCATTGTTCTTGGATTTTAGAGTGGAAGTCTGGGAAACACAGAACTTTCTTCAAATAATGTAAGAACACCTGAAGAAAATGGAAGCCCACCTCCTTCAGAAAGTCTTCTTTGGCAGATAAGCCGAGAGCCCCACTCATCTGTGTCTTTGCAGGTGGCTGATGTTGGACCCTGTGAGTTATCAACCCCTGAGCAGCCATTCCAGTATCTTGTTACCTGATTATTTTGTGCTCGTTTCTGAACCATCCAAAAGCAGAACCTAGACCTCCTTTATGTCATTAAGCTGTGTGCTTGGACAGGTGACTGTACTGGATGATGCCTTTGTTTTCATGGAATTGGGTTGACTGGGGAGGTCCATGACTCAGCTTGAGCAGAGTCACCTTTAGACTGTGGCACAGGGACCTATTTGAGGTGAAGCAGCTGGTACTAGATTTCACCCATCCTTGCTGTGTGTGGAAATGGGCCTTATCTCATCAGATTTTTAAATGTTTCAAGAAAAACACCAGAGATTTCTATGAAATTTCCTAAAGGCAAATAATTTAAGAAAATACATATTACTCATTGCCTTGGTCAAAACCCATCTGCAGTTCTGCTTCAGCCCAGAGGTTACCACTTGCTGTCACTGATGTGGAGGGACTGTAGCCAAAACTTGGCGAGTTTTAATGTGTTATTGAAAGACCGCAAAGGGAATTCAGCTCATTTTTAAGAGGTGTATTCTCCAGGGTTCCCCTGCCCCATGATAAATCACTAGGAAACCCTAACTGGTTTGACCTTCAGTGAAGTATTGGAGGCCACCTGCAGGGAAGATGTTTTCATTGGAATCAATGAAAGCAAAAGGCTTTCCCACATTTTCAGTTTTTCTGGAACTGAGTTTGTTCAGCCTCAGTCCATCGTATCACTTACTTGCAGGGGTTCGGGCCACACCACCCTCTTGGAGTGGATTTTACTCAGTTGTCACATGTCTCTTTGAGAAGTGCATGTAGGTGGAAAGACAGCAGGGTGACAGCGTGTGCCTCCCTCCCCGTCCTCACTCTTTCCCCTTCCTCCTGTTTTCTAGAAATAGGCATGAATACTGAAAAAGATGTTTAGTCAGAGTCTCTCAGAGGGGTATTTGAAGGAGAGACCATGGCAAAGAGTTTTATCTCAGTTTTGCAGCACCTGTGTACCAATTTCAGTTTATATTTACAAAGAAATGAGAGCTCATTGGTTTTCTATTAGAGATTAAGGAATGTATAATTTGAAGGAAATCTTTTTCCACTAAGATTTTTTGTTTTTTCTTTTCTTTTTTCTCTTTTCCCCTCTCTCCCTCCCTTCCTTCCTTCTTTTTCTTTCTTTCCAGAATTCTAGGAGCCTTTCACCTCTGAGCTATACCTCCAGCCCTTTTTATTTTTTATTTTGAAACAGACTCTTGTTAAATTGCTGAGAGTCTTGCTAAGTTGCTGAGGCTGGCCTTGAACTTACGATCCTCCTGTCTCAATCTCCCAAGTACGTCCCAGGAAGATTTTGTCTGAGACTGCGAACTGACCCAGTGAGGACTAGGAATATGCTTTGAGTGAACGCTTGGATCTGTCACCATGGCCAGTGTCATCAGGCCTGTGTCTTCCCATGCACAGCCATGGCTCTGGAGAGTTTTGAGGCAGAGGCAGAGGGACCTACTTGGTGAATCATCTTTGCAGTAGTTACTTCTCCTTCCAGGCACAGATGCCTCTCACTCTGCCTTTTTCCCTCCTGTTATTTACCACAGTCACCCCAGAGGAGAAGCAGAAGCCCAAATGAGCTTCCTTTGGGTTTAATACCAGTGATCCTAATGATGGGAGTATGTACTTTGCCCAGCGGGGAATAGATGGTGGGACAAGTAAGAATAAGATTCTTTATTTGGTCCTGGGGATTGAACCCAGAGGCATTCTACCTTTGATTTACACTTCTGCCCTGCCCCCCCCTTTTATTTTTTATTTTGAAAGAACATCTCACTAAGTTGCTGAGGCTTGTCTTAAACCTGTGATCCTCCTGCCTAAGCCTCCCAAGCACTGGGATTACAGGCATGCACCACTACACCCATCTAGAATAAAATAAATAGTCATCACTAAAGAAGGCTTCCTCTTATGCATACTCTGTTCTCTTCATGAAATCGTTAATAATCAGCAATCATTATGACATTTGAGGTTGTCTCTCATCCTTCCTCCCTTGTCATTCCTCTCCCCCTCCAGTATATTCTCTTAACTACCACTCCACACATGGATACATTTTATCATAGTATTATGTAGATTTAAGAGAAAACAAACAAACCACAGACTCACTATGAAGAGATCTAGGGTGCAGCATCAGGAATCCAGCAAATGTCCTTAGCTGTTTTTGGTAGTGTCCAAGGGTGGGGAGGTTTCTGAACTCTGCCATGTGATGCTAAAATTACTCTTCCTTCCTCCTCTGCCCTCTGATGTGGCTTTGGTTTCTATAACAACCTGTTTCAGAGTGCCCTGTGCAAGCTACTGAGGAGGGGGACTCTGGGACATTCCTGTGCTAAGGTAGCTGCTCAGGATTAGGGCAGAACCCTGGAGCTGGCCATACCATGGCCCCAAATTTTCCTCTACCAGAGGTAGGTTGAGAGTGCTGAGCTCTATAATGAAAGTAGGACAGAGATTAGAGGTGGCTGTGAAGATTCCACCTACAGGCTGCTTGAGTCCAATTTTCACTTCTGCCACTTACATATAAACTTGGGGAGGTCACTGAACCTCCCCATAGTAAAATGGGAACAATAATAGAGATTACCTCACACACTTATGAGGAAGAAATGAGTGAACTCATCTACTGGGATTAAAATGGTATCTGTCATACAGCTTTTTGAGCAAGAGAACGGCACCTGTCATTCGATGTTGGCCGTTAAATTAGATGCACGTAGTTCATTCATTAAAAATAATATTTGAGCCTTCTCTGTGGTTGGCACTGTACTACGTGCTAGTATTTGGTGGAGAACAAGGCAGATATGGTTGCTGTGCTTATGGTGTGGCTGGAGAGAAGGATGTCAGACAAAAAGATATAAACTAATGCATGCATAATTCAACTTGTGACAGGCTGTGGAACATAGGACCTGAGCAGCAAGTGGTGATCTTGAGGGGGGAGTAGGGAGGCATGTAGGTGATAAGCTTGTAACTAGGATTGAAATTCATTGAGTCAGTGACGCCTGCACCAGATGCTTTGCTAAGCACTGTACACAGTTTCTTTCATTTAATCCTAATAGTTTTATGAAGAGGGGGCATTCTTATCCTTATTTTGTAATATAATCTTTGAGCTGAAAAATGAAACCTGAGCAATTCTTTCTTGTAGTCATATTCAATGTATAGACAGGGTAATCGAGTCCTGGAGAGGGACGGGGATTTATTTAGATTTGGTTTCTACAGAACTGGGAATAGTCCAGGCTCCTGGCTTGTCCTTGGTCCATTTAGCCACCCACAGCAGCCTTCCTGGAAGGCTGAGTACTACCACCTCCCATCCTAAGGACCTCACCCGGCTCTTAGAGTGTTCCTGCAGAGTCTTGTTGCTATTTTCTCCAGACAGAAGCTGCTTCCTTTGCTCTTGTTTCTTTCCCCTTTCCTCTAATTTTGGCTCTCCTCTTGAACATGGAATGTGGAGGCTTGCGTTACCAGAGTTGCAGAGCGCCAGTGACTCATGTTCCCTGGCCTTTCCTCACCTCTGGCCAGCTGGACTGCTCTGACCCCTGGGTTCTCCTTTTTGGGGGTTCTGACAGGCTGGTGGAAGGGGATGTATGCGAGCATGAACTGGAGTTGGAGCCCAGCTCAGAGTTTCTGGTTTCTGTAAAGGAAAAGAGTTTGCTTGCGGTCCCCCTCCTCAGATGTGAAGGAATGATGTTTCCTCTGGCTTTGTCTTCATTTAACTTTGTATGTTTGGTAGTTCTCATGTGCCAGTCATTTTTTGAGGCAAATATTCAGATTTGTAGAAACAGATTCAGATTAGTAGAAATGGATTCATGTCAACTGAATGAGCCTATGGTTATCCCACCCACTCTTAGAAGAGTCTTAGAATTTTATTGTTGACCGGATACATGTGATGTGGGAGCTTACTTGGCTTCAGATAGTGGCTTCCCAGCTCTGAGTGTTCTGCCCAAGAACTTTTCTGTGCCCTCCTTCCAGAGGGCTCCAGTCTGCCTCTTCACAAGTGTAGCAGGTCTTGGCTTACATCTCTCCTCCCTAATGAGGCCCTTCCTGAGCCCCATATCTAAAGAATCTCTGTGACCACACTAGTTATTTCCTTTGTAGTGCTTGCAGCAGTCTGTAATTATGTTGCTTATTTGTTTACTGGCTTGTCATGTTTGTTTTCTCTTAGCACACCCCCACCATGAAGGTAGAACCACTTCTGTCTTGTGTTTCCAAGTGCCTGAATCAGAACCTAACAAGGAGTGGTTGATAACTATAAATTTGTTAAATGAATAAAGAAAGAAAAGTCTCTGAGCTTCCTTATCTGGCTGGAAAAAAAACCTGGCTCTTAGAGATCTCACAGGTACACAAAAATATCTCCTGTGGGCTCCACGTAAGTCAAAAACAGGAGCAGTGCACCGAGGTAGCAAATTGGAACCTGATCATCGGATCTGAGCGTGCTCGCTTCCAGCCTCCTTGCCTATTGTCTCCATGTGGACAGAGAGGGGACCACCAGCATGGTGGAGAGTGTGGGCTTCGGAGGCACACTGTCACAAGCTTCAGTCCATCTCTGTCACTCTCTATGATGTTTTAGAAGTTAACCTCTCTGGGTCCAAGTTTCCTTATCTGTAAAATGAAGGATAAGAATAGAATCTCAGTGACCATGGGGGAACAGGGATTAATATCTATATTGTTATAATTTTTTCATTTTGAAGGCAATACTTTAGGCTAGTAAAAATTCCCCAAAGGGAAGAAAAAAAATTCCCATTTCCTTAACTACACTATTTTCACTTAAGTTTTTACCCATGTAAACTTTATCCATAGGTAAGTGCTCTACATAGACCATGATCCATAGAACAATTTTCCATTTGAATAGTTGTATTTATTGAATATCCTATACTCTTTTTTTTTTATACTAGAGATTGAACCCAGGGGCATTCTCCCTCTGAGCTACACCCCAGCCCTATTTTATTTTATTTAATTAATTTATTTTTTTTTTCAGTACTGGACATTGAACCCAGGGACATTCTACCTCCGAGCTCCACCTCCAGCCCTATTTTTATTCTTTATTTTGAAACAGGGTCTCACTAAGTTGCAGAGGACCTCACTAAGTAGCTGTGGCTGGTCGTGAACCCGGATCCTCTGGTCTCAGCCTCCCAAGTACTAGGATTACAAGTGTGTGCCACCACGACCAGCTTTTATTCTTTATTTTGAAACAGGGTCTCACTAAGTTGTGGAGGTCCTCACTAAGTAGCTGAGGCTGGCCACAATCCTCCTGTCTCAGCCTCTCAAATAATGGGATCACAAGCATGTGCCACCATGCTCGGTTTATTTTATTTTTTTTTATTTTGAAACAGGGTTTCACTAAGTTCCTGAGGGCTTCACTAAGTGCTAAGTTGCTGAGGCTGGTCTCAACACTTGCCATCCTCCTATCTCAGCCTCCCAAGTGCTGGGATTACAGACATGTGCCATGACTCCTGGCTGAATGTCCCATGCTTTAATTATGAGCAGTTCTACTGGAAGTGGCTTCTGCTCAGTCTGTTCTCGTTAGTTTTGTTCTGCTGTAATCAGTGGTGCTGTGGTGAGCGCATTTGTGAAGATTTCACTTTTGTTTTGAGTTATTCCTCAGCGTAGAGCCCCATCTATGGTATTATGGCATCGAGGGGTAGTTGGGTCTCTGTGGTTAGAACTGTTTGACACTGTTAAGGCTCCATGTAGCCCTGGTCTAGACTTGTCCCACTCAGGTTGGGAGTAGGTCTTCCTTTGGCATTTTCTTCATAGATAACCTCCCCATTATTCCACCTTTGAATGTCTACAGGAATTAGAAAGTAGAAACTTTGGTTTCACAATGGAAGTTCTTTTTTGGGATGTGTAGGGTATATGCCGAGCAGGTCCTCCACCAGTGAGCCACACCCATGCTCCTACAGAAGGTGAAGTTCTGGATTTGCCACTCTTCAATACTGGCATTTACCTTGATTCTGGGATCGAGCAGGTGCCTCTGTGACAGACAGATGATAGCTCCAATCTGTGGGGCTGTGGTTGGGTGGTCGCATGGCTTAATGTCATAATTTGAAGAGTATGAGCTGTGTCATCTGCTCTTCTGTGCTGAGGAGATGAGGAGGCTGCAAAGAGGAGCAAAGGTCTCGAGAGACTGAGCTACTTATTCCTTTTCTATCTCTCTCTCTCTCTTTTTCTTTGCCAGGAAGCCAAAAAGAAGTATGACAAAGAGACAGAGAAGTATTGTGGCATCTTAGAAAAACACTTGAATTTGTCTTCCAAAAAGAAGGAATCTCAGCTCCAGGAGGTAAGAAGCTTGATGGGTATCTAAACACAGTGTTTAATTTTCACTTGGTGCTGTGGATAGTACCGATTTGGCAGAGACCTTGGAAACCAGGAGCTCTAGCCTTATGCCTCATCCATGCTTGCTGCCTGCACTGCCTCTGTGCCCTCCCATCCCAGCCTGCCCTGGATGGTTCTGCAGCCTGCCTCTGGCAGAGGAATATACTGTTGGCCAAGACCAGCAGCTCCTGGGTGGCAGCCCTGAGACTGTCTTCCTGTCTCTGTCACCCTTGGCCTAAGCCTCACTCTGTTTCCTTACCTCTTCACTTCCTGCCTCATATCAGTGACTTACAATGTTAGTATCTGAAACCCTTGGGCCATTCTTACTTCATACTGATTTTTAAAAATTATTCCAGCTGAGCGTGATGGCACATGCAGGTTTGAGGACAGCCTCAACACTTTAGCAAGACCCTCAACAATTTAGTTAGACCCTGTTTCAAAGTAAAAGATAAAATAGGGATAGGGATATAGCTCTGAGGTAAAATGCCTCTGGGCTCAATCCCCTGTACCAAAAAAAGAAAAAAAAAATTCATTCTAGTATTTGACATTAGTCCCTCCTTCCCTGCCTCTCTCCCTCCCTCTCTTCCTTCCTTCCCACAGTATCTTATTATCAGACGTATATTTTGAGTTTAGGACCTTGTTTCAAGCAAATATTATTTTACCTGATCCTGGATTTGTATGGGGTCTTCTTAAAAATTAGTTTACAAAGAAAAGTACAGTTTGCATCCATCGAGCTATTACCATTTTCACTTAGTTCATGGATGTTTCTGGGAGACAGGGTAATTTCCTAATGTAAATTTGGCTTTACAAATATCATCTTATTTAACTAACAAATTGCTTAAATTTTCTCAGGCTAGCCCTCATTTTGAGCAGCTACCATGTGAATACCTAGGTCAGATGAAAACTCTGAAGACAGCAGAGTCAAAGGTTGAAAGGAGAAGGTAACTCAGGAGATGGCAGAGTCCAGTTCACATTTCAGATAGGAATATGGTATTCTCAGACACCATGGGTGTTTGAACTAATTCCCTGGGCTGGGATTTAGCTCTGTGGTAGAGCACTTGCTTAGCATGCACAAGGCCCTGGGTTCCCTCCCGTGTACTGCAAAACAAAACAAAGCAAAACCAAACCCCCACTAAAAACCAGTTCTTTGAGGAGTGATAAAGACCTCAACTCAAATGGGGATATGAGTATTAGAAGATGGCCACGGCCATGTGGATTGTTCCTGATAAATATGTAATTCTATTTAGGATCCATCCTGATACCTTCACTTCTTAGTTCTTACTCTTCTAGCATTAGTTGACATTTAGAGTTTGGAAACTAAGATATATTTAAGGAAAGCCATTTCTGGCTGTGGCCAACAATGACCAAATCCATCCAGTTTTGCAGTTTCTATGTGGTTATACATTATGGTTAGCATGACCATGAACCATTAGTATGGGTGTTCAGGTCTGAGTAGGTGTATGATGTTCTAGCACCTGCCCACATTGGTACTCCCAGTGCACTTATCCTGTAGGCATGGTGTTCCCCAGGGTGAGGGTGCTCCTCCTGGGGGTCTGTTCTCTCCAGTCCTGGATATTTGTTCACTTGGTTTGAGCTGAATCTAATGTTTTCATGTAGGTCTGCCCTAACACCATCTCCTTGGAGGTATCAGAGTGTAGGCCCCAGCATACTGGGCTGCCAAAGAGGATACCTTACTTCAAGACCTACCCTGTCACGCATTCACTCCGTGACTTGGGGCAAATTACTGACTCTGAACTTTAATTCCTTTATTTGCAAAATACTCATAAAATACCTGTTCTGACTATTTCATGAATGAGAAAGCAAATTATAGCTATTGCAGAGTTATAAAGCATTCTCCGTAGGACTGGCCTGTTTCTCTCCGTCACCTGTATCCACACGTTCCTGTTGCTGGCTTTGCCACTTGTGTATCTCCGTGAACATATTTCATTATGTATTTGTTACAGTCCTTGGTCTTCCTGTCTTTTGCTCATTCATGCCATCTCAGTACTTTGAGGGTAAGGATTGGTCTACAGGTCTACAGGGTTTTTTTTTTGTTGTTGTTGTTTTTTTGACACCATGCCTACAGGATAAGTGCACTGTGAGTACCAACATGGGCAGGTGCTAGAACATCATACACCTACTCAGATCTGAACACCCATACTAATGGTTAGTGGTCATGCTAACCATAATGTATAACCACATAGAAACTGCAAAACTGGATGGATTTGGTCATTGTTGGCCAAGTTTTTTGTTGTTGTTGTTTAGGTCAGTTCTTAAGCAGAACTTAATGACAGGCAGTGTCTAACAGCAGCAGCAACTTACTACCACTGACGACGAGGACAATAGCAGTAAACATCTATTGAATGCATATTGAGCTCCAGCTACTATGTTAAGCACTTTACATGGAATCTTCTTGAATTCTCACAGCCACTCTTTGAGGTATAGAGGCAAGTATTACCTCCATTTTACATATGGGGAAATGGAAGCTCAGAGCTGGTAAATAGCCTGTCAGTAGCTAGTTAACCCTGGCATATGGGTATGTAGCCCTTTTTCCATGTCCAGTTTGCTCTTCTCTCAGGAAAGATCCTGAGGCCCTGATTCCTACCAGCTGTTCTCAGTCAGCACCAATGTCATGCACATAGAACTGCAGAGAGGGAGGGCTCTTGGTGATCATCTAGCGGAATCTCCTTGAATTACATTTGAAGGATCTGAGCTCCTTGTAGAGGTCAGGTGATTTGAATGCTCAAGGTTTTCCAGCTATTTAGTGACAATTTCTTTACATTTATTAAAAAAATCAACTGTTAGCAACATTATTAAACACATGATATATCTTTGATGAAATCTGCTGTCTGTAATTATCCACAATTATTGTCTGATTACAAGTTCTGAACTGAATGCTTTTTTTATTATTTTTTTAATTGAATCCTTTTAAATTTGAACCCATCCCGAAATCCATGGAGGTAGAAATTACAGGGCAGCAATGTAGAATGACACTGCCATCTAGTGGGTGACTTATAAAATCAATATATTCTCCAATGGCTAAGAAGTTGCATTAAAACCAGTATTGTGTTCATTCAACCAATATTTGTTGGATATTTCTGTAAAGGTCTGTTAAGGTTTTGGGTTTTTTTTTTGTGAGGAATGAAATAAAGGATCCACTTCCATGGTACTTAGAGTCTTGGAGAATGTCTTTTTTTCCAAGAAGCACAGAATGGTTGATGGGTCTGGTCAAGCTGGAAGATTTAGTTTAAATAATAGATAGAGTGACTGTCTAGGGTGAAGTATTAGTCTGTTTCCCACTACTATAACAGAATACATGAGGCTTTGTACTTTATAAAGAACAGAGGTTTACTTAGCTTGGCAGTTTTAGAGGCTAAAAGTTAGCCTCCCTCTCTGCAGTTCTATGTGCATGACATTGGTGCTGACTGAAAACAGCTGGTAGGAATCAGGGCGTCAAGATCCTTCCTGAGAGAAGAGCAAACTGGACATGAAAAAAGGGCTACATACCCATATGCCAGGGTTAACTAGCCACTGACAGGCTATTTACCAGCTCTGAGCTTCCATTTCCCCATATGTAAAATGGAAGTAATACTTGCATCTACACCTCAAAGAGTGGCTGTGAGAATTCAAGAAGATTCCATGTAAAGTGCTTAACATAGTAGCTGGGGCTTAAATATGCATAGCACCAGGTCTTGCAAGACAGGAAACCAGGGAACAGGGAGGGGCTGGCCTTGTATTTTTATAACATCTTTCTTTTTTTTTTTTTGCAGTACTGGGGATTGAACACAGGGGCAATCTACTTCTGAGCTATACCCCTAGTCTTATTTTTTATTCTTTATTTTGAAACAGGGTGTCACTAAGTTGTGGAGAGCCTCACTAAGTAGCTGAGGCTGGCCACGAACCTGGATCCTCTTGTCTCAGCTTCCCAAGTACTGGGATTACAAGCGTGTACTACCACACCTGGTTCTAACATCTTTCTTGAGAGAGCTAACTATAGGGTCCCATGAAAACTACTTAACCCTTCCAGAGGCAGAGCCCCAAATGAACCTGAAAGATTCCACACCACCCCTCAACACGGTCACACTGAGTATCAGGCTCCTACCCTACCAGCTTTGGGAGACAAAATCAAACTATTCAAAGCATAGCAAGTGGTCTGTGAAGTGAGTTGGCATCCTGGCTTATGATTCCACTGTAGAGTCTAAGGATGTGGTAGGTTCTCTGGCCCAGAGCAAGCAAGGACATTGGCAAGAGAAATGTACCTCTTTACCTGGGATTTCTCATTTTTTCCCTTTGGAAATGCATTGAATTATGTTTTTTTCTTAGTGCTTTGCCACTGCAGGGACATGCCTGACTGATGATCACACAGAGATCAGTTTATCCATTCTGCAAGAATCTCCTGAACATTTTCTCTGGGGCAGGCACTGTTCTGGGCACTGGGATAGAAAAATGGAAAAATTAGATAAAGTGTCTTTTCCATTGGACTTTATATTCTAGTAGACAACACAGGAATAAAAAGGAATAAATGAAACTTTCACACAGTGATAAGGAAATAAATTGGGAGATATGATTGATAATCCCAGGGGTAACCTCTTTAAGACAACATAGTTCATGAATGCTCTGAAGAGCCCAGAACTGAGCCCAAAGGATGAGGAAGTATGAGCTAAGTGAAAGTCTAGGACAGTCTTCAAGCTGTGGGTGTGAAATGAAAATTGCAATTACTGGGTCATGAAACAGAGAAGGCTAGAATACAAATGTGTGCATTGTACTTAACTTTAAGTGTGTGTTACTACAAAGAAGAACTAACAAGTAAACGTCAGAACCAGAGAAACAATAATTTCCAGGAAGCAAACAACTAAGCAAAGAAGAACAAACAGTACCTCAAACAGATGTCAAAACTCAAAATGTTAGGAATTAGAAATCACCTCTCAGTAATCACACTGAATATAAATGGCCTCAACTCCCCAATAAAAAGGTACAAGGTGGCAAAATGGATTAAAACCCAGAATCCATCTATATGCTGCCTGCAAGAAACACATCTTACAAGCAAAGATTCCCACAAACTAAAGGTGAAGGGTCTTAATGTAAAAAGTATTTCTTACCGTGTATTGAAGTAAAAAATTATTTAGAGGAAAAGATTTTTAGGTCAGAGGAATACCAAATGAGAGGTTGAAGGCAAGAGAGAGGTTTGGGAGTGTTAGAAGGCAAGAAGAATCCAGATGTCAGAGCACAGTGAGGGTGGGTTAGGACAGGAAGAGGGGAGTCAGAAGGGAGAGCAGATTACCCAGGGTCTTGCACACCACATGAAAGGACTGTGGAAGGCCTGAAAGAGGCTGAGAGACCATCTGATTTAGATTCTTTTTTTTTTTTAATGTGCTTTTATTGGTGCATTATCTGATTTAGATTCTGACGAAGGTATTCTGGCTGCTGGGCAGAGACAGGGTGGAGAAAGAAGTTGGGAAGAGACCAGTTAGGAGAGAAGAACAGAGCCCAGGGGATGCAGTTCCATGGAGGGAGTTTCTTTTTGCTCATGTTACTCCAATGAATGAATGATTTGCTATGTTCTTAAGGTGCCATAGTGTTACTGTTCTGTGCTATAGTGTCATGGGTTCTTGTCCTCTGCCCATTTAGAAAAAATGAGCCAGGACAACATTTAATTGCAAAACTCAAGTCAGATTTATTAGAAGTAGAGGAGAAAATACAAGGAAAGTGTTGCAGCTGAGAGGACTGTAGTGGAATGTTTTGAGAGAACACTGGCCCCTCCGTGACTTCTAGGGCTTAAATAGGGTTTGTCTTATCTGGTGTTTTTAATCTTGCTGCCATATTGAGGGGCAATGGCTTACTTTTGCACTCTTTTTTTTGTGTGTGTGGTACTGGGGATTGAACTCAGGGGCATTCTACCTCCGAGCTATACCCCCAGCCCTATTTTTTAATTCTTTTTTTTTTTTTTTTTGAAACAGGGTCTCACTAAGTTGCGGAGTGCCTCACTAAGTAGCTGAGGCTGGCCGCGAATCCAGATCCTCTGGTCTCAGCCTCCCAAATGCTGAGATTACAACTGTGCGCCACCACACCGGGCTACTTTTGCACTCTTGCTTTCTTTTCTGTACTAGAATGGGCCAGTCTGACATCATGGAGCTATTACATAGGGTGCCTTTTAACCCCCCTTCCTTAAATTGGGGGAGGAGGGTGTCTGTAAATTCCCAGCCAACTCAGCAGACTCTGTGCAGCCTGCTTTAACCGTTTAAATGCCTGTTTTGATTTGAGACAGGACATGTTATGAAATTATCTACCCATTCCTGGATCAATAGTAGTGTACTATATTTAGAATAATGGAAGTAAAGGTCTATCCTAAGTTTCTTCTGCAGACATCTTGACAAAGGAACAAGAAAGAAATATTCTTTGGGGAGCTTTATCTTAATAGAGTGTATTAGAAAACTGCTTCTGCTCCATATCTAAGGAAAATAGTGTTTTATTTCCCATTAGCTTGAATATTCATTTATATTAAAAATCATAATCACTGTAGTGTTTCCTCATTGAAATGTAACCATCTGTAAGACTATCTGCTTTGAAAGAACGAGCTAACATAGCCACGCATGCAAGGGTGAGGAGCTGAAGGTCAGACAGCTCTTTATCATAGTGTCTTGCTACTCTGCCCTTATTCATATTATCCCCTGGGTTCTAGATCCCAGATCCATGGTTTAACTGTACCCACTGTGAGCCTGTCCTGGACTTGCCTACCTTGAGGGAGAAGCAAGAGCCAGAGGGAGCAATGCCTTTAAATTACTCTCTTTGGGATAAACTTGTCAAACAAAGTATTTGAGATTCATGTGAAAATGCCCTATTTTGAGGTTCCCTGCTTTTAACAATCTGTTTTGCTGATGAGGAGGGAAGGGATAAGGACAGCCCTACAAGTTTTCTTTTTCACTCTAAAAATACGCCCACCATGGAGCCCAGGCTTCCCTCATGGTACAGGGAGGTAGTAGAACTTCGTGGCTCAAGAACAATCAGGGTGATGAGTGTGTGTATTAATCTCACTATGATGTATATTTACAAAGCACCACTAAAAGTATTTTAAAAAATGAACAATGAGCACACGACTATAATCCTAGTACTTGAGAGACTGAGACAAGTGGATCACAGGTTCGAGGCCAGCCTCAGCAACTTAGCAAGACCCTTACCAACTTAGTGAGACCCTGTTTCAAACTGAAAAATAAAATAGGGCTGGGAGTGCAATTCAGAGGCAGAAAGCCCTTGAGTTCAATCCCCAGTAAAACACACACACACACACACACACACACACACACACCACCACCACCACCACCACCACCAAACAAACAAACAAAACAATCAAGGGTCTTGAAGGCAGATCCACTAGGATGGAAATCATACCTCTGCCCTATTCTAGTTTGGGACCTTAGGCTGCTTAGTGTTAGTGGACTTCATTTTCCTCTTGCAAATTAAAGATAAAGATTTTTTTTGTATAGAAAAATTTAATGAAGATTATATAACTCAAACAGATGAGGATTAAACACTGTATGTGCCTGTAAATATGGTGTGTGGCACAAAGTTAATGTTAACCATTGTCATTACTTTTATTTCTGTATCAGGCTGTTTGACTGGTTTTTAAAATCATCTTCTGTATCATGCTATTTGGTTTAGAAAATCATCTCCAGAGATTTTTTCCTGCTTGTTCAATGTTCTCTTTGGGTGGTGACTTGACTTTTCTCTCAAATCCCATCTTGTTTGTAGGCAGACAGCCAAGTGGACCTGGTCCGGCAGCATTTCTATGAAGTATCCCTGGAATATGTCTTCAAGGTGCAGGAAGTTCAAGAAAGAAAGATGTTTGAGTTTGTGGAGCCTGTAAGTAGATGTTTAGGGTTTAATAATGTACTCATACTCTAATCCTCACCTTTCATTCCAACTACCTTTAGGTTACAAAATGCTTTACATTGTCGACAAAGAGGTTGACCAGGCTAGGTGCTGTGCCTTCTGCTAAGATACTGTGCTTTGTAAATTTGACTCCCTGGACTCTTCCCCACAACTGTTCCTGTGCAACTTCAGTGATGGAGATAGGGCACTGAGCAGTAATTCCTTCCCCTAGTGACCTGGTGTCGGACTATTTGGTCTCTGTGTGGAGGAAATGCATGGGATAAACTTGGGAGTCCAGAGGGGAGGCACCGTCATCCCTATTAAATAGGGATGACAACTTCACTTTCCTCTTTTCTCCCATCCTTCCTTTCTCCCTCAAATAATCCAAATATAGTAGGAACTCAAGGAAATATGTATGTGATACCCTTCTCTTTTTCCCCTTTGGTTCAGAGCCCCTCCTTACCTCATTCAGATATTAAAGATGAGCTATATAAAGCTCTTTCTCATGGTGGACTCATAACCAGAGCAGCTTAGAGATTCTGCTGAGGGGACCATAGTGGAATTTGGACTTGGGCAGCGTGTCCCAGTGGGCATGAAAGATTGCAGTGTGGGCAGAAGCCTGACTTTAGGCCACACCAATGTGGTTGTGGTTTTGTTCAGAGGTGGGGATCCTCCACCCTGCTGTGGTACTGTGTACAGAATCCACAGTAGGAAAACTTCATGGAAACATCAAAATGGCACATGGGCCTCCATTTAGATCTCTTGTAGACCTTGGGTTTTTCAACTAAAATATAGCCTTTAATTTAGACTCAAGCCTTGAATCTCTGTACAAATAAGATTCTGACCTACTTAGGCTTAAGAAAGGGTAATTTTCTTAAACGATAAAGATTAAACTATAAGGAACTGAAAAAAAATGAACACTTTTGGAGCTGGGGATGTGCTTCAGGGATAGAGTGCTTGTCTAGCATGCATGAGCCCCCAGGTTCAATCCTAGCGCTGTTTCCCCTTCTTCCCCTAAAAAAGATGTTTATTAGCCAGACATGGTGGTGCATGCCTGTAATCTCAATACTTGGAAAGCTGAGATAGGAGGATCGCAGGTTTGAGGCTAGCCTCATCAATTTAGTGAGACCCTGTTTCAAAATAAAAAAGGCAGAGGGTGTAGCTTGGAGGTAGAATACCCCTGGGTTTAATCCTTAGTATCAAAAAAGAAAAAGACAATGCCTTTTTTTTTTTTTTTTTAGTAAAGTGTGTTGGTATGTCATTTTTAATTTATAAATGTATGGAAGGCTTTTTTTTGTTTTGTTTTTTGTTTTACTACACAGACTTGCTAGTATTTTCACGACTCCAATGAGCTTTGGAATCTTTGTATCTTTCACTGAGCTGAAACTGTGATCTTGGGAGTCTACTCCAGCCACCTCCTTTGACAAATTCCTTAAATTACTAATTGCCTCCAACTTTTTATCTGAGTACTGGACACTTTAGAGCCAGCTTCCTGGCCAGCAGTGGTCTTGGTCACTGTCTCAGGTGAAAATCCCCCTCCTCTGCGAAGCCTGTTGAGAGTGAGCAGGAGTGTCGAAGAAAGTAGGCTCCCTCATTTTCCTGCTTAGTGTCCATAGGGTTGAAGCCAGCCCTTCAGTCAGAGCGTCACAGAAGCCTCCCTTCCTACAGTCAGGGCAAGAACTCAAGTACTGTCACATAGAATTCACCTTTAACATTATTTTTATTAGAATTTCTAGACAAAAATCTAGATGTAAATCTGATAATCTTTACATATTGTTATATAATTGCTTACTTTTGGTAAGTTTAATTCCAATTGGCTTTTTTTCTCTTTGGTTATCTACTTTGATCTCCCAGTATATGTATCTCCCAGTGAATCAGGTATTCTATCTGTTAGCTTTTGCTCAGTGACAGCCACACAACCTCACACACAGTACACATTCACTGCTCACATGTCTGCGAGGTCCAGTTAATCTGGGCTGGACTTAGCTGGATGGCTTTGCTCATCTGGTTGGACTTTCCTCCTCCTTCCTCTTTTGTCTCTCCTCCTCTTTTTAACCATTCAATTTCCTGGCATTCTCTAATAGTGTTTCAGCATTGTAGGGAGTTTTTACTCTAAGAGGTGGTAGCATTGTAATTAAGGACTCTGCCTGAATTTAAATCCCAGCCTTATCATTTACTAACAGTGTTCTTGGGTAAGTTATTTCTTGGAGCCTTACTTTCCTCATCTACAAAATGGGACCAGTAGTACTAGCTACCTTATAAAGATGCTGTGAGGATTGACTGAATTGATCTGTGTGAGGTACTTAGAATAGAAACTGATTAGCACCTAGTGAAAAGTTATTTATGAGTAAATGAATCAGATACCTAAATTAAATGGGCCTATATGTTTTAATATAAGTACTCCTCATAGATGTAAAAGCATATGTGTACTGACTACCATGGAAAATGCTGACATCCCAGTGCTGTGTCTGAAGAGCCCACAACCTTATTGGGGAAGCAAGAGGTCTACTATGGAGAGCTGATCAAGGTAGCAAGTGGGTCAGGGCAGTTTGGATAGATGATAAAGAAGTACCAGGAGATTTAAAGAGTAGGAAAACATTATAGTTTGCAGGTGTTGTTCAGATCATATAGCAAGACACCTGGAAAGCTGGGGTACTTCGGTGTTGGTTGTAGTCAAAGGAATCTTCCAGCTTTTCAAGGAACCTCCAAGCACGTTGACCATGTTCATTCATTTCTTAGAAAGTAACTTCAAGTGCCAGGATATTATTGACTGTCAGAAAAATAAACAAAGGTTTAGTGTTCAAGGAAGAAAAATCAGACTTCTGGGATCTAACACACACAAACGTTTTGTGTGTGCGCACGTGTACATGGGCATGACAGAAGCCGTTATTTTATTGTCAAGGTACCAAATGTTCCAGAGATGTGGATTACAGATAATGACACTGACTCCACAAAATTAAAGCCGTGGTCCCTCTGTTCACTGAGATTTCATAATTGAAAGTTAGTGCTACAGAGAATTCATTCTCCATGTTCTATCAGATACCGCATCCTGAGTTTCACCTCCTTGGTGTTTCTTGGTGCTGTGTCTTCTTCTCCTTTCCCTCTCTTCTACCCCATTGGAAGTCATCATTCGTTCTCCATTGTCTCTTGTGCCCTGTCCTGGGCCTCCTCCCCAATCTGACCTGGACCACTGGACATCTTCTAACAGTCTCCTTGAATCTCCCTCTTGCAAAACAGCTCCTGGCAGTACCCCCGTGTTAAGCCCTTTCTATAGATGATCAGAATTAACTTTCACCACATCCGAGGCTGGCTGTCCTCTTTGTTGCATGAGTGGTAGCTATATGAGTTTGCTGAAACTGCTGTAACAAAATATCACAAGTGAGTGACTTAACACAACATAAATCTTTTGTTCCATGGTGCAAGAGGATGGAAGTCGGAAATTGGGGTGTTGGCAGGGCCATGCTTCCTCTCAAACCTACAGGGAAAGGATATTTCTTCTCCTGGCTTTTAGTGATCTGCCCACGATCTTTGGTGTTCTTTGGTTTATAAAGGCATCACTCCAGTTCTCTACTTCAAATGGATGTCTTATGCTGTGCATGTTGTCTCTGTGTCCAAATCCCCCCTCCCCGCTTTTAAGGATGTCAGTCATGTTATTCTTGTAAAGGTATTAGTGCCTACTCTCATGATCTCATTTTAATTGATTACCTCAGTAGGCCCTATTTCCAAATAGAGCCACATTGTCAGGTACTGGGGGCCAGAACTTCAACACATCTTTTGGGGGGCACAATTTAGCACATTATAGTAATTCTGTTCTATGAGTGGTGACAACTTGAGTTTCTCTGATAGGTCAAAATTATGCAGACAACACTAACTCAAGCAATTCCATTTTATCTTAAAACAAAATGAAAAACAAACCTCTCTATCAGCCAGGAAGTTGGAATAGGTTTTGCTTACAGTTATTCTCTGACGATAACAATGGGAAGAAGGTAAAGAGAGGCTAGGGAAAGACTGTGACTCTGGTTGTTCAGTGGACAGCTTATCTGATAACCCTACGCAGCAAGCTCTTCCTCCTGGTCTCTGAGTAGAAGCATCTCTGTGAAGCAAGAGTGGGCTTTCATTTCCCACTGGGTGGTAGGTTCAAAGGCTGCTGCAGAGTGAGAGAGGGGGTGTGAGGAGAGAAGAGGCACTGTGCAGGGAGAGGGAAGGGAAAGTGGGCCCAAAATAGCAGTAGAGAGGGAATCATTTCCCATAGAGAAATGGACAATCAGGCATGAGACCAAAGGAAGTGAAAACCCAAATAGTTATTAGTAACTCTGCTTTGGGAGCATGTGTGTACATGCCCAGGTGGCATTTTAATAGGCTTGTGAGAATGTTTAATTACCCTGGGTAAGAGAGGCCCCGATTAAGTGAAGGAAAATCAGAATTAATAGGAGGAATGACCTTAGAATTTAGATGCTTATCTCGTGTACTATTCTCAAGTAGCGGGTGGTAAAGCACATTGGAAAAATAATAAGGCACAGTATTCCCAGTCTACAGGGAGGGCGGAGATAAGAAGAGGGAAAGAACAGATTTCATTGTTAATTCTGGGGGTAGGTTTGACAGATGAGCCCCTTCTCTATTACTGGAACCATCAAGAAGAAAAGGTATGGTCCTTCCTCTCAGAAAAATATTTGAGAGTAAGTGCAAAGGCTTTGGGCATCCTTGGAGAAAAGAGCTCATTATTAGTCTTTGGTGACTCTCTGCAACTTACAGTCATTCATTGATATATGTCAGGGATGTATATGGTGCCACTAGCTGTTTGCATAGCCAGAGGATCCAGCAATGCATGCTTCCTCACCTCCTGTGAGAATCTGAGGGGATAGATTTGCAGGGACAGTGGCATTGGGAAGTGGAGGTGCTGTATTGTTATAATCTGGGTTTTGTTTGACTTCTGACTGCAGAGCTCTTTGGTAAACTGGGCTGGGCATGTGTTTTATGTTAAAGATAGGCCCCCTGGGGGCCCAGGGTTCCATCTGGCTTGGAGCTTACCAGTCCTGGGTGGCATGAGATCTCTTTGCTGTGATTATTAGGGCTGCCATTCAGGAAAAGAGAGTTTGGTGAAAATGGGTGGGATGGGATTATGTTTCATAAGTAAAGATATGTTCATTTAGGGGTGGAAAAGTTAATTACAACAATATAAAGCAAAGAAATTGTGTCTCAGTATAACATGTGGTAGGGGCAGGTCAGGGAGGTCAAAGTAGACCACTAGGAAGATGTGAGTCAGAGGGCTGGGTGTGCACTCAGTGTGGAGTGCTTGCGAACATGCCCCAGCCAGGCCCTGGGTTCCATCCTCGGCACCACAAAGGAAAAAGGAAAGTGTGAGTGGCCTTGAGAAGCTGAAGAAGCTGTCCCACATGTGGAGAGCTGAGCCCCTGACAGAATGGACCGCTGGGGCAGTGGTCTCCGCTTCACTCAGCCTTTTATTATCATTGATCCTTTGGATCAGAATTTAGAACCGAGGCAAGATGTGGGGGACTGGGAAGGGGCCGGGAAACCATAACAATGGTGAGGTTTGAGTTTAGACTCAGAGAGAAAAAAACACAGAAATGTCCCTTGTTTATTTTGGAGGAGTGAAGGCTAGCCCGGGCAGAGGCTGGGGATGGTTTCAAGTATAGGAAGGGTGTCATGAGAATTGTGGTACACAGATGTTTTTGCTATTCACTACGAACAAGACCAAACAATGAGTGGACTTATCTTTTAGCCTGAGGGGATTTAAATGAGAATTTAGGAAAACTATCATACCTGAAAATGTGGGATATTATAGTAAAAGTGTTGACAGTGTCTATAGTTTAGGGAAGCACAGAAACACGTTAGCTGAAGTCTAATCTGAATGATTTTCTTTGATTTGACCTTGCACATTAGATGGTAGCTTCAGAGCACACCAGCATCCTTTATTCCATTCCTTTTCTGCTTGATGACCTGATACTACAAACGTGCTAGAAGAAAACTGAGCCAGAGTCCTGGTCTCTAGTTTGTGAAGGAATGATGTTCTTAGGAGGTGATGAGGCTCACACACTAATAAGTGCATGGATGTTGGTGCCAAGGAGACCTGGCTTGAAATCCTGGCTGCCACTTATTGTGCGTTTGGGACAAGTTACTTAACATCTGAATCTGCTTCCTCATTATTAAAATGGGGTAACAGTAGTGCTTAGGTCATAGGTTGTGAGTATTCAGTGAAACAGGGCATGGAAAAACATAGTGCTAGCACCTAAGTAGTGCTCAGGAAATATTAGCCATTATTATTAATCTATTCTAGACTTTCAAACCAATGTTGATAACTCAGAGCTACAGCATCCTTCCTTTTGGTGCTCACATGACTGCCTTTCTTCCCTCATTTCAGCTGCTGGCCTTCCTGCAAGGACTCTTCACTTTCTATCACCATGGTTATGAACTGGCCAAGGATTTTGGTGACTTCAAGACACAGCTGACCATCAGCATACAGAATGTGAGTGGCCTTCCTTTCTCTGGCTTAGGAAAGGAAAACCCCAAATATAGGTCTGGTTTCCAGAGAGCCCGTGGATGTGGGCTGGAACATAGGTGAGGGGGATGGGTCCTGCTTGGGATAGAGGGCAGCTAGGGGCAGGCGTTTCTAGAGTGCTTGGTGGCCCTGGGTCAGACCGTCATCCTCTTCTCTGTTATTACAAAGCACTATTTATGTTCTCGGAAGTGCTACTGCTGATTATGTTTTAAATCTGTAGCACAGAGTCAGGATTTCCTTTGGCAGTGGAAATCCCAGCCCAGCCCAGCCCAGCCTCCCTTCTGTGCATCTCACTGCCTGGCCGCATGAGACCTTAGAGTATGTGTTCAGGGGATGGGGCTGGAGGGTCACATGCTGGCCCCTGGCTCAAAAGATGTCCTCTTCTTCAATGTGTAGGAAGGCTGACCAGCTTTCTGAGTTTTACACACAAGACTTTTTGGTGCACAGAATCCTGTTAGGGCATTTGGTTAGGGCCACTGGGGCTCCAGTCAACCTTCTTCACTGTGTGATTGGAACATGTTGGCTTCCATATTGGCTGTAGGTGCTCTGTGCAGGAAATAGACCCCAGTGTCTCTGAATGTGCTGTGTTTCATGGCCTTTAGAAAGCTGGAGGATACTTGGTTCTCTTTGTTGTCTCAGAGAACTGGAAGTTGCAGAGTCTCAGAAAAGGTTTCATAAAGCATAGCTTTGCCCTAGGCCAGTTCTTCCCAAGGCCAAGTGAAATGTGGATTTACATGCAGCAGGTTAACTGGGGGTGATGCCGTCAAAACCCCTGTGGGAGAGCGTGTGGAGGACTGAGGGGAGGCAGAGCAGCAGAGGCCTGTCAGTGCTATGGGACTCGGGGGCTCTGGGGCCTTCAAAGTAGACCTGAATAGAAGCCAGGGTTCAGGGTGCCATGGCGAGGGCATGACCTTTAGTGCAGCAGCTCCCCTTTGGGGAGGGGCCATATGTGAGCCATCATCAAGCAGCATTCCCCATGGCTGGAGCAGTGAGGACCTCAGGCCTGAAGGTGTGCAGGCCCTGGACCGTCTTGAGTCGTTAACTGCTGGGGTGTGTGTCTGCGGTGCATGTTTTTGGGCCCAGAGGTTCTATGTTCATCTCTAAGAGGAAGGCCTGGACATTTGTATTTTTCTCAAGTCCTCTAGGTAATTTTGATGGGTTAAGACTTTCAGAGTCATTCAGATATAGAACTGGAAGGCCAAAGTATACTTTTCTTAAATATTTGCCCAGTTCTTACAGAGTTGAATGTCTCTTATCTGATTTTAGATCTAAGAATTCTATTGGGTTGATCTTCAGAATTGTGAGAGATTTCATAAGATTCTTTCCATCCTAGACAAGAAACCGCTTTGAAGGCACCAGGTCAGAAGTGGAATCGCTAATGAAGAAGATGAAGGAGAACCCCCTTGAGCACAAGACCATCAGCCCCTACACCATGGAGGGGTACCTCTATGTTCAGGAGAAACGTAAGTGTGCTCCTGCTAGCCCCTGGATGCACTCAGACTCTCTGCCCCAGGGTGGAGTGTATCCCGGAGTGCTTGGCTCCTATAAGTACATGCTTGAGTGAGTAAGAGGGAGGATTTTTAGTTATTTGTATGTTGTCCTGGGAATTGAACCCAGGGGCATTTTACCTCCAAACTACACCCCAGCCCTTTTTCTTTTTCTTATTTTGAGACACAGTCTCATTAGGTAGCTGAGAGTTTTACTAAGTTGCTGAGGGTGGCCTCAAACCTGTGATCTTCCAGTCTTAGCCTCCCAAGTACTGAGATTACAAGTGTGTGCCACTATGCTCAGCTGAAAGGAATTTTATGATGCAGTTTCCAAAGGGAATGATGATGTCCACAGAATCTTGTCCACCTCTAAGTGACATAGTGTGTTTTTTGGTGACTGGGAATTTCTCTGGGAACCTGTGGTTGTTCTTCTCTATTTTCAGTCTCCTCTTAAGCATCATAGATCCTTGGTATGGCATTATATACCCCACCCTGAACAGAGTAGCCTTGAAAGCTCTCACTCACTAGACCTTGTCTCTCAGTAATCATGTCTTTTGGTAGACTTAATATTTGGTGATTTTGTTTTCAAGTTAGAACAGACAGGACCTTGGCCCTTTCCCTCTTTTCAACTCCTTTCATCCTAAGACTTGAATTTTATGAAAAGTAGAAATATCCTTCCTATCACTTTGCTCTCCATCGACTTAGTATCCTCTAATGGTCCCTACCTGAATCAGTTTTTACTATGATGGTTTCAAAATGGTAATTTCCCACCTCCACCCCTCCTTCCACATTTATTAGTTGCCATTCAATGTACTATAAGGAAATGTCCTCCCTTCTTTTCCTTCCTTCCTCCCTCCCTTCCTGTTCATCTGTCCATCCATCAATCTGTCCATCCTTCTATCTTCCCATCGTCAATATAAACTTACAGATCCATATTTTATTCAGTAGGCTATAATCCATTACTCTCTTCATTTATCTTAATGCTCAAGTTGGTCAATATAAAGCACTTCTGAGATCTTTGTGTCAGTGAAGTCACTGGAACTTTCCCCACAAGCCACAAGAATACATGTTTGGATGGTTGGTGTTTTCTTTTCTTTTGAAACTGGGTCTCACTAGGGTGCTGAGAGTCTTGCTAAGTTGCTGAGACTTGTCTTGAACCTGGGATCCTCCTGTCTTAGCCTCCCAGCACTGGGATTACAGGTATGCACCACCTTGCCGGGCTTGGCACTTTCATTTGTCCTTGATGTCCTACTGAGAACACTTACGTATTGCTTTTGAATTTTGCTGAATGACATCCCACTTGCAATTAGCAAGTCATGCCATGCCATTAATAACTATTAAATGTCTACTGACTCTCTCTTCATGTTTTTAAAAATATTAACCATTTCTGCTATGTGATTTCTGTAAATACCTAAAACTAAATTGATTGAGGTCCTTGCAGACTGGTAATGCCTTTCCCTCTAATACTATGTTGTTCATAATAAAGGCGGAGTACTGAGTAGCATGAGAGGCTTTGTTAGAATTCTGTGGCATCTTCCTTTTTCCTGATGGATAATTTTGAGAGACAGACTCCTTAGATTACATTTACAGTCACTTCCACTGGGCACCTTTGGTGTCTCTGAGGTTTCCTTGTCTGATTTGGAAATCTTTTTGCCTTCTGCTAAAGTAAAAATGAGGGGTTTGGAAGTAGATCAGATTCCCCAGTGTCTGTGCAGAGAGCCACCCAGCAGCTGTGTGGGAAGCATGATGTCATTGCTCCAGATGGAAGCAGTGACAAGCTCAAGGAGGAGCCTTTCTGTGTTCTCTCCTCAGTCACCTTACTCCTGTCAGGCAAGAGAACAGAAAATTCAAATGGAGATTGATGATGGGAACGTTAATTAGTTTCCCCAGGGAACCTCTACTTCCCTTATATTTTAAGACCCACTGGATATAGCATTAGTGGGAAATCGCTCTCTTGAGCCTCTGGGGGAAAGCCTTGGGTTGGTTCCATTTCCAGCCTGTGGGGTAAGATTGCTGCCTATTCCAGTCTAGCTGCTGTGGAGAATACATTGCCCCTAAAGCAGAGCAAGGGTAGATGAGCCTTATGGGCTATGGGCTGCATGTTTCTGCAGTTACTGATGGGCAGCTACGGTGAGCATGAGTCGATGTTTAATGAGAAATATTATCTTGCAGGTCACTTTGGAACTTCTTGGGTGAAGCACTATTGTACGTATCAGCGAGATTCCAAACAAATCACCATGGTACCATTTGACCAAAAGTCAGGAGGAAAGGGGGTGAGTTCATTTTTTAAATTCATGCTTGATTTGCTTGGCTAACAGATAACGATAATAATGCATAACTAAAGTAGTACTTGCAATGTTTCATCATTATTCTCTTACAGTAGTTCAAGGAGGCCTAGGGCCCTGAAAATGACAAAAGTGAGATAATTATTCTTAGTTCTAAGTTATATTAGAAGCTGAAATTAAGAAAGGTTCTTGCATTTTGCATGTACATGATATTAAATGTGCCAAATTTTTTTAGATGCTGAACAATCTTGCATGGCCTTATCTTGTGTAACTGATTCATACACTTTCATGTGGTCCCCGGAAAGCTGCCAGTGGGCAGTCTAGATGTCTACACTATCTCCTGAAGTATAACAAATCACCCCAAAACTTCACAACTTTTAAGACCACAGCAATCGTTTTAGTATTTCTTACCATTTCTGTGGGCCAAGAATTTGGGGACCATTTTGGGGGGGGGGGGAGCATGTTCCAGCTCAGTTGCCACAGGTTCCAAGCAGAAATAGTGCAGGTCTGAAGCAGCTTATGACTAGCCAGACACAGTCCTGGCCTTTCTCCTGGTCACCTTCTCTCAGCTGCTCTTTCCCTAGGTCTGGTCTCACGGCCTGCCCATCTGGTCATCTGTATAGGCTAGTCTGTGCTTTCTCACATCACCATGCAGAATGGCCTCAGAGCAGCTGTAGGTTTTAGGAGTGAGTGTTCTAGCAGTTAAAGTAGGCACTGCACTGCTCTTTCATGACCTGACCTCAGCTATCATTTGCCTTATGTTTTCTCTATTGGTTGGAATGGTCACAAAAGGCCATGAAGTTCCAAAGGGAGAGGACACAGGCCCTGCCTCTCCATGGCAGAAGTAACCACATCTCACTATGTGAAGAACATGGGGGATGGAAGGTATTCCATGGCTGTCTTTGGAAGAGATGGATCACATCAGGCTCCCTGGTGGCCCTGCCATCTGGCACCAACTTGAATTCTGTGACTTTCTTGCCTTGCACAGAGCCACCACCTCTCTCCTGCCACAGGTGCATTCCTGTCGAGGTGACCTGCCTTCTCTCTTTGGCTGCTCTTACTACGTTTGATTTTTTTTTTTTTAATCGGTTGCTTGGGAATTTTTGGCCTTCTTGGATATGAGGTTTTATCTCTTTCAATAACTCTTGAAAATTCTTCCCAGTTATTACTTGAATTCTTACTATTATTTCCTTCTAGAGGTGTTTAAATGTTTTTAATAAGAAAATTCATTCTCATTCATATTCATTCTCTCTCTCTCTCTGTCTCTCTCTCTCTGTCTCTGCTAGGGAGGAACCCAGGGTCCCATACATGCTAAGCAAACACTCTATCACTGAGCTGTACCTGCAGGTTTAAGTTTTTTATCTTTTGAATCTCTGGACTACATTCTGAATATTTTCTCTGATTCTATTTTTATTTTAAATTTTTTTTTTTAAGTTGAATCTAATCTGTAGGTAAGTTAGTATTCTGCAATCATTTCACCCTGGCCCTCTTGTGGTGTATCTTTGTGCAGATACACCACAAGATTAGCGATGTGACCTTATAGAGGTGGAGAATGATGGTTGTGACATCTCACCACCCTGCTCAGTGATGTCGGCTGTTACTGTAGCTACTCTGCCAAGCTGCGCCCTTTGCTCTTTTCTACTTCCAATTTCTCTTCCTGGCTTTCTTTTACTTGAGCCACAACAGAGAAGATTATCAGCATCTCTGTTCCTTTCCTGTGTGCAAGCAATAACAAAGCCCTTTTAATGTTTCTTGTCGGGGTGGGGTTGACTTATAAATAATCACAGAAGAATAGACATGTTAAAATATCATAACATAGAGAAATGACAGTGTTAGAGGGAATACTAGAAACCTGTAGGAATCCCTTCGTTTTCTTTAAATGAACATAGAAGTAGGCCTGTTCCCTTTAGGTGAAGTCACAGTTCTTTTGCAACTCTTAGTCCTTCTAGAAATCAGTTGACTCGTTCTCTCCTACAGTCTTTGTCATGGGCTTTTTATCTTGCACGTTCCTAAATCTTTCATGCAGTACTCTCTTGTATCTTTTCTTATCATACTTGAAAGTAAAGGATGGAGACCAATGATGGTGGAACCCCAAAGAGATCAGCAAGATCCTAGTAAAGCCCTCACCAGGTTGTTGAGGGATTTATATGACTTAGTGTAGATCAAATTCTTGAGACAGAGCCTGCTATCTTAGGACCTTGATACTGTGATAATTTATTTTCCTAATAATAATTCTTCATTTTTGTATTATATTTTATAGTTTTATATATCTTTTTATTATCCTATATTGCTTTATATGACCCAATTTTTCTTCTTTTACAAAAGAGGAAAATGAGGGTCAGAGAGAGCAGCTGATCTCTAAGGTCATACCACTAATGAGTTAGGGAGTTGGTACCAAACCCTTCCTTCTGAGGTCTGGATCTGCTTCTGAAGTCCTGATTTCACTCTTTCCCTAGCTTTCAGGTAGAGGAACTAGGAGGACCAGCTGTCTAGGGTTGGCGTCCTCTCTGTGGGTGGAGAATGATCAAGCAGTGCCTTTGCATGCACATTTATACAAAGCTCTCCTGGCACTGGCAGTAGACTTGGCATAGACTGTAGGGTGTTTTCTTTTTCTAACTTGCTTTTTCTCCTCTCTCAATGTCCCTTTCATTTGGATCATTTTCCTTTAAAATTTCCCCCTTTGCTCTGAGCTTCAGGCCTGAAGTTGTGACCAGATTTGCTCCATTCTCTTAGAGACCAGGACCCATGGGTGGTGGAAGCATGTTCTGCATCCCTCTGAGAGGGGCCCCTCTGCACAGGTGTGGAGCTGGTCAAGGCTGGCCCTGTCCCTTCTCTTGCTTGAACCTCTCCATTATTTTCCTGCTATTCTCAGGATGCAGGTCAGGGTCCTGAGTGGTCTAGCCCTGCTCTTTCTCAAACCTATTCCACTTTGCCTCTCATTCTGGGCTTCTAGCTGCATTGGCTCCTGTGTGTTCCCCAGGACTCCCTGGGCTGTGACCACAGGGCCTTCCCACCTGCTCTTCTCCACCTCTTTTCCATTTCTCTTCCTTTTTTGTCCTGTGAGTCCTCACAGCCCTAGTCAAGGTAGCTTTCCCCAGCCTTCCTAACCAGGTCATTTCTGCATTTGTAACTTTCTGTTTCTTTTTTTGTAGTGTTTCTCATAGTTCTAACTTTTCATATAATTTCTGATTATGTACCACTTATTAAAACCCCAAGTAGCAACTAGTTGAACAGATCACCTTTTTTTTTGGTGGAACTGGGGATTGAACTAAGGTCTCTTTAAGTTGCTAATGGTCTTGCTAAGCTGCTGAGGCTGGCCTAGATCCTACAATCTTTCTGTCTCAGCCTCTAACTACTGGGATTACAGGTATGAGCTACCATACCTGGCTTGAACAGATCATCTTTATAGATTTTTCTCAAGTGGCTTGGTCATTCTTGGAAGATAATTTTCTTCCTTTTTTCTTCTTATGTTTGATGATCCTTTATAGATTCTTGTTCCCTCCCATCTCTGTGTGACATCTCATCTAAGCTTTCAAAGTAGAAGCTCGTCTATAGCTATTAAATCTGAAATATAGTTAGGTATTAGCACAGCCAAAATCTCTGATGCTTGAGTGTTTAAATTTGTCAAAGGACAAAATTAGGACAATTTAGCTTAAAGATCTTAATTGACTTTATTTTCAGTTATAGAATTGGGTGACACTTTATTCCATAAAATAAGTGTCCCCATGAGCCAAGCAGAAGAGCCTGAAGAAAGTAGTGTCATGGAACACAAAGCAATTGGTCATTTCAAAGGTACTTTCCTTAGGAAGACAGGCTAATAGAAAAATAGCAAATTGGTTAATAAGAGGTTACTCCTGGTTACCTTTTTCTGGAAGGAATAAGGCAGAGGAACTTCATTATCATGCCAGTGGAAACTGGCCTGCCTGGGAAATTTGGCCTTTATCTCTTATTTCTCCTGTTTCTTGGAAGGCCAGATTAAAGAGCCTCGTTTTGGTTTAGTGACAGGGAACAGGAGCGTGGGTGACTCCATGTTGACTTTTGGTCTGGTCTGTTGGAGCCAGTGCAGGCTCCTAGATTAAAACAATGGCCTCCTCAAGTTTTTATTTAGCACCCTCATACCTCTTACAAACTGGAGAAAAACAGTTCTCAATCTGGGAAATTAATCTTTTCTATTCAATAAAAGACAATAGACATAAGACTTCTGAATATAAACTATCTCTTCCTAGGTTTTTTGTATTTTGTGTGATATTCTGATATTAGTGGGTGGTTAGATTTACTTATGTAGTCACATTTCCTATTATTTAAAACTAGGAATGTTTGCTAATTTTAGAAAAAAAAAAAAAAGATTTATTGAACACCTCTATCCAGGACCTGATTCAGCTCAGGAGACACAAGAATAAAAAAAGCCAAACAGTCTGTTCCCTCAGGGAGCTTATAGTCAAATGGGGAGAGAGACCCTATTTTAATTATCACCTACATTAGTGGTCAGTTTCAGCTGTGATCAGTGCTGTAAGGGAAGGAGGGGTTCAGGATGCTATGGGGTCTTTGACCTAGTCCAGGATGGTGTTTTTGAAGAAGTGATGACTAATACAAGGTCACAGAAGCTCAGAGTTAGACCATCTTCAACTCTTATCAAGTCTAAAAATTAAAGCTGGGTGTGGTAGCACAGGCTTGGAATCCCAGTACTTGGGAGGTTGAGACAGGAGGATCACAGGTTCATGGCCAGCCTCAGCAACTTAGTGAGGCCCTCTGCAACTTAGACCCTGTTTCAAAATAAAAAATAAAATAGAGCAGGGGGCATAGCTCAGAGGTAGAATGCCTCTGGGTTCAATTTATAGTGACACACACAAATCTGGAAATTACACCTGTTTAAGGCAATCAATAGGAGCTCATCCTTGAATTGATGGTATACCATCATGGTCCACCAGTAATAAATATGTTTGCTTCTAGGTATAACAGAGTTTCCACATTTTAGGTGAGAAGGTTTATGATCAACATTCCATCTCACGTGGTTGAGAACACTCAGATTGGAGAAGATGAAATGATATCATATATGCCGTATTTGTCCTAGAGAGGAACACAGCCCATATTCTAGCTTCACCTTGATGGTCTGTGTTCCCACTAGGGAGAAGATGAATCAGTCACCCTCAAATCCTGTACAAGGCGGAAAACAGACTCCATTGAGAAGAGATTTTGCTTTGATGTAGAAGCAGTAGACAGGTGAGTAGCTGTCATGCTCTTCTTAAGAACATATGGATTTTTTTCCATTTCCTTTCAGTCAAAACTTTTTTACTTTTTCTCTTACTCATCCTTCTCCACCCCCCACCTATATCCAGTTGAGTTAGACCATAGGCCATTGCTGATTTGCAAGGATCGATATAGCATCCCCATCTCTTTGGTTCAGCAGTGAATCACTGGGTCTGTTGTTTATTCTGATATTAGTGCAACTGTGCCCAGGAATGGGTGTTATGTCTCTAGGAGATTGGGTAGATACTTAAGGAAAATTGTCTATTTAGTATGATTCCATCAGCTATTTGAGATTTTTTTTTAACCTAAAAATATTAATACAGTGATTCAAAAGAAATTGTGGTAGAAGGACCTTTACTAAAAAAAAAAAAAAAAGCTTTTAATTACAGCATTTCTCCTACCACTGTGCATGTGTGTGCAGCCAGGAAAGACACCAAACACTTGTGAAATCAGTATTTGGAGAGGGAGCTGTGTGTTGTGGAGAATGATCTGTGTGTTGTATTCCTCAAGATTTATAGTGTCTCTCATTAAGTTGTACCATTTTATGGTGTTAAAACTAGTTTGACAAGATTCCAATTCTTTGAGACACTTTACTTGGCAACAGGTTAGTTCTTTCAATGAAACTCACATGTTAAGCTTATTTGAGCTGCCTGTTCAAGATCAGCAATGTTAGCACCAGGATCCTTAAATCTCAGCATGATACTCATATAATGTCATTTAATCTCTTTTATTTTTAAATAAAAAGCCACATAATTTTGTCAAGCCAGTACTTATGCTTCTCTGGGAAATTTACCCGTAACCATTGTTCCTGAGCTCTAAAGGGTTCTGAGACTGAGTACCATCTGGGGTGGACTCTGTCTTCCTCCATGGGCTAGCAGGGTTGGAGTGACTTCTTGTGCCAAGTGTCTCCACCATGGCTGCTGGAGGCTGCATGTCTTTTTAGCCTAAATAAGAAGTTCATGGAAACTAAATGCTTTTCCAAAGCAATTTAGTCATCATATTTTAGGCTCTCAAGCTGGCTATCCTGAGTCCAAATTTTGACTTTGCTGCTTAGTAGCCATGTGACTTTGATCAGATTACTTCATCTCATAAGGCCTTGATGTCCTCATCTTGAAACTAAGATGGTAGTAATACCTAGATTATAGGATTGTTTTAAGGATTCTAGGAGATACTGCATGTAAAATGCTGGTCAGGGTGGCAGATAAGTGTTCATTAAGTTGAAGTTGTTATTGTTTGACACTGATGAGTTTGTCCTGCATGATCATCAGACTTGATATTTCTTTCTCTTCTAAACCCAGAGAAATATTTATAAAGTGTTGCATCCCTTCACTGTGCATGGGGCTGTGAGAGGGGAAGATAAAGGAGAAGGGCAGCCTGGGGAATTGTAAAAAACCTTCCTTAAGCCAAAATTGGTTCCTCTTGATTTTAAGCACATCTGAAACCTGGTTGCTTTAAGCACTTGTAGGCACATCTCTTCTCTATTCTAATCATGAAATCAAGGGAGGCATCTTTGAGGGCCTTCAGAAGGCGTATCTATGGGGAAGGGGAGTCAGTTTTGATGCCCGTGAAGTGTACATACAGCTCCTAGACATGGTGGTATGTTTGCCTGGCTGTTTGGAAGAGGGCATGCCCTGCCTTGCAGCTCTCTGCCAGACTGAAGACAGGCTCAGAGATGTGTTCTAAACAGATACTATTTTCCATGTCTTCTTCTTCAGCAGTTCCCTGAGAAGTCATGGAGGGTTGCTTTTTGAGCAATTAAAACTCTCTGTGGTGCCTCCACCTCATTCCGCCCTTGCCAATGCTTTCTAGTACCTTCCCTCTCTTCCCTCATGCCCACAGAAGTTTTGACACACTGAGTGGGCTTGGGAAGTCGAGTTCTCCCCAGTGTCTGTCTCCAGGTCCCTCGGTGGGACGTGGAGAGTTTCAGGCAGGGTTCAGGCTGAGGCCGATCAGTCTCCTCTGAAGCAGGGGAGTCTAGTTCTATGAAACTCCTCTTGGTTTTCTCTCTAGGTCTCTCAGCAGAGGTCACATTTTGGCAGTAGTTCTTGTCTGTTTCTCCTTGTTGGAATCCAGTGTCTTTCTGTATTTTCCTCAACTAGGTAAGAAGGAAAAGGCACCGCCCCTGCTACCAGGCAGCAGCCTGGGGACCCCTGTCCCACATCCTCTTCCCTTGGTGACTCTTGCCCTCTCCTTTTTCACCAGTGCCCTTTAGCAGGGAGGGGAGCGCTGGGATGCCTGCTGGCTGTCACCCTGGGCCTTCCACAGGTTTCCTCACTTCCAGCCACTGCAGCACAGTTAAAATGGAATTTTATTACCTAGGAAATGTGGATGTGAAAGAAGGAATGGCATATTAAAGGCCTTGAGATGCTCCCAGAGTATGTTAACTATATAATACATACACATTTATATAGTGGCTGTTGATTGTGTTCTATCAAGGCACACAGGATGAAGTGTGATATATGTGACTTAGAAAATGAGATGTCAGAGCTGGGCATGGTGGCATATGCTTGTGATCCCAGTATTTAGGAGGCTGAGACTGGAGGATTGCAGGTTCGAGGCCAGCCTCAGCTACTTAGTGAGGCTCTCTAGAACTTAGTGAGACCCTGTTTCAAAATGAATAAAAAATATGGCTGGGGGTGTAGCTTGGATGTAGAGTAGAATGCCCCTGGGTTCAACTCCCAGTACTGCAAAAAAAAAAAAAAGAAAGAAAGAAAGAAAGAAAATGAGATGTCAACTGGGCATGGTGGTGCATACCTATAATCCCAGTACTTGGGTACTTGGGAGGCTGAGATAGGAGGATCACAGGTTTGACAGCCTTAGCAACATAGTGTGACCCTGTTTCAAAACAAAAAAATAAAAAAGTGCTGGGAATGTTGCTTGGAGGCAGAATGTCCATGGGTCTAATCCCTAGTGACCAAAAAAAAAAAAAAAAAAAAAAAAAAAAAAAAAAAAAAAAAAAAAATCGATATCATGGGTTTTTGAGGTTGAATACTTTTATCCTTTAGACTCAGTGCTGGAATTTCATGTTGTTTTGTAACAAGTAGTAGCCTTCAGGAAGTGATATATATATATATATATATATATATATATATATATATTTTATTTTATTTTTTTTTTATTTTTTTTATTTTTTGCGATACTGGGGATTGAATTCAGGGGCATTCTACCTCCGAGCTACACCCTCAGCCCTATTTTTTATTCTTTATTTTGAAACCGAGTCTCACTAAGTTGCAGAGTGCCTCACTAGGTAGCTGAGGCTGGCCGCAAACCTGGATCCTCCAGTCTCAGCCTCCCGAATGCTGGGATTACAAGCATGTGCCACCATGCCCGGCTAGGAAGTGATATTCTAGGGGTCAATATTGCACATTAATCATACCAGACTCTATTGTGTGATGGGTTCTCTCTGTGTGCTGCATACATTGGGATAGAACAGATTCTGGAAAGACAGATCCTACTGCCTGCCCTGGGACCTACACAGCTCAGCTTCCTATGCCTGAGACCCTGAAACACACATTTTCTAGCTTTTCAGTGTTCTTTATTCTTATTAATGATTGGTGCATTACACACTGTATTTCATCAGATAGATTTCATCAGAGCACATGAACACATTTTACTTACTGGAAACATTACAACAAGCAACCACAGCAAAACCAAACCAAACCCAAAAAACTCAGGCTCCTTTACTCAGGAGCTAAATACTTACTCATCTGGAGGAGGAGTATAGCTAATAGAAATGGTCACCTCTAGTCTCTGAGACAGAGGACTTCACCAGGAAAAAAGCAACTACCACCACAGTGATACCTTTTTGGTTAAAGGGTGTTAAAATGGAGGAGGGGTGAGGGAGCTGGTAGTATGTGAGTGCCTTCTGTAAGTTGACACTCTTCATACATTATTTCTTTACAGCTCAGGGGGGTGGGCACTCCTTATCCCATGCTACTGCTAAGAAACCTGTGATTCAGAGGGGCGAGGTCACCTACCTCAGGCTGAGGTGGGATTGGAACTGGGGTTCATAGCACCTCATTCCAGGGCTTGTTGCTCCCTTGCACTTCAGGATATTTTAGAAACGTCCCCAGTGAGGAGTCTGGTGCCATCAGTGGGTGCATTTCAGAGACACTGTCGAGCACTCAGCTTGCTGGCTGTGCAATTTGAGAGATGCTGTTCACATCCCAATTCTTTGCATTTGGCATCATAAACTAATGGTGCAATGTAACTAAACCCACAAACTTTCTTCTGTCTTCACACCTACTACTCTGTGACCTTCAGAAAATCCTCACATGACTAAATTAAAAGAGGTGATGCAGATAGAACGTGTTGCCAGCATGGCACTTAGCAGGTGTTCCATGAGGGCTGTTCTTTGTTTTTGTTTTTTTGGGTATACCTCTTCTTCTGCTTTTTATTTTTAAGGTGACACTAAGTTTTTAAAATTTTCTATCCAGGGAGACTGCTATGGATAGGAGAAGTCAAAGCATTAGTGCTGTTTTGTCAGTTGTTTCTATTATATCCCAATGCATCATTGTCTATTTGTTAATCCTCAGATCATGGTGAAAAGGGGTTAATCCCTGATAGAAAGGTTCTGCAGGAAGAACTGCTGTGACTCTTTGACCCATGAATTAGCTGGAAATCAATTAAAGTGTTAATCCAGGGCTTTGCGATTTCGATCAGTGGTTCTTGAACATTGTGTGTCAAGGATCCTTTTTAATACTGAATACATTCTCAGAAATATTTTAATTCTTCTAAGTTCTTTTAGCTTTGGTATCTCTTTTGCCTGCATCCCATTCCTTCCCTATTGTTGTCAATGTAATTTCTGAGACTACATCTCATTTAGTCTCTTTTCTCTAGTGCCTTCCTCTTTTCAGAACTAGTTCTGGGGAAAATACAGACCTGAACCGCAGAAAACTATTCTGACTATTCTGAGCTAAGTTTCACAGGCTAATCTTAGCCCTTCATGTCTTTGGCTTTCCTTCAAAAGGGTTTTATTATTCCTAACATTGAAAAGTTAAAGTTAGTAGAAAATCTTTTCATTTCTTTAATCCCCAAACTTAGATCAAGGTACCATGTCCATCAAATGAATATAATGGTTCTTTGAATTTCCCCTCAGATTTCTTTTGGAATTAAGTTTTAGAACTCCAGCATTAAGAATATGGTATGGCTTTAGGAGACGTCTGTGTCACATAGTAGTTGGTTGCCACAACTGCTCCAAAGGAGAATCTTCTTATTTTCTTAGAAGGTATCTGTGACAGGTTAAATCGTGTCCCTACCAAATTTTTATATTGAAGAGCTAATTCTCAGTTTCTGAAAATGTGCCTTTATTCGGAGATAGCTTCTTTATTAAGGTAATCAAGTTAAATGAGGTCATTAGGGCGAGCCTTAATTTACCATGACTGGCATCCTTATCAAAAGGGGAAATATATACGCAGTAGACCAGGACACAGTCTTGGCACAGGAGAATGCCCTGTGGACATGAGGGCAGAAGTCAGGATGATGGTCTCCCAGCCAGGGAACCCCAGTCTGCCAGCAGTCCACAACAGCTAGGGGAAAGGCATGCAGTAGATTCTCCTTCACAGACCTCAGAAGGAACCGACCTTGCCCATGATTTGATCTCAGACCTGGGGGATATAAATTTCTGGTGTTTATGCCACCCAGATTGTGGTACAGCAGCACCAGGAAACTAAGACAGTATTGAATAGGGAAGGCATTTCTGTATGAAGCAGGCCCCATACCCATGGCAGCCTTTATTGATGTATTGATTGATTGATACTGGGGATTGAACCCAGAGACATTCTAACTCCAAGACACACCCCCAGACATTTTTGCTTTTTATTTTGAAACAAGGCCTCACTAAGTTGCTGAGTGAGGCTGGCCGAGAACCTATCATCTTCCTGTTTCAGCCTCTCAAGTATTGGGATTACAGGCATGGGCCACCACTCCTGGCCATGATGGCCTTTTAAATGATGGTTCTAGCCAGATGTGGAGGCACAATGCCTGTAATCCCAGTACTTGGGAGACAGAGAGGGGGGTGGGGGAGAAAAGAAAATGGAGGATTGATGAAAGTTAGAATCATGGAGACTAGAAAGATTTTTTTTTTTTCGGTACTGGGGATTGAACTCGGGGGCATTCTATCTCCGAGCTATACCCCCAGCCCTATTTTTTATTCTTTTATTTTGAAACAGGGTCTCACTAAGTTGCGGAGTGCCTCACTAGGTAGCTGAGGCTGGCCGTGAACCTGGATCCTCCAGTCTCAGCCTCCCGAATGCTGGGATTACAAGCGTGCACCACCACGCCCGGCTTAGAAAGATTTTTGGAAGATCTGAAAAATCTATTGGAACCCTCCATTAAGCCAACACCTTCATTTTAAGTAAGTTTTATAGCAGGCTATGTGTTGCAGGTAAATGATCCAAGCAGGTCTAAGTTTGAATTTAGGATTTGTTCTTACTAGCTGTACACTCTTGGCAAGTGATTTAACTGCATCTGTAAGATGGGGGTAATTGTAACTGCCTTGCAGGATGGTTTTGAAGAAGTTGAGTGTCTGAAAAGGTTGTGCCTTTGAAATTTTTTCTATTCCCTAAATCTGGGAACTTTATTCTTATGATGACCTTAGCTTTGTTAGGCGTTTCCATGAGCCTGATTTTTGTCCTACAGTGTCATGATTTTTCAGTTCATCTGTAAGCTGAGAGTGAGCCCAGGTGCATTAAGGATATTCCTGCACAGATACCACTAGGGGAAGATTCCATTTTTAAACCACATATGCAATTACTGTTTACTTTACACATTTCCTTTATAAAAGATAATATTTTATGCCCCTTTCTTCAATTTATGATATTGAAAGGAAACCATATACATTTTTAATTAAAGTAATATTCTAACTTCTATCTTGGTATACAGAATGTGTATATGCACTGGTTTGTTTCTTTGTGAAACTGTGTGACTGTGAGATCCTGTGTTTTCCAGAATCATCTTATGTAACAGACTTTGTTTCAGTATTCAGCCTCTAGATGGCAGTTTTGTATATGTATTGGTAATTTAGTCCACTTGAAAATTAGCTGTCCTTTATACATTGACAATTGGGAGTCAGTGGCGTGTATGCATGTTTTTGTTTGTTTGTTTTTCTGTAGAATTGATCATTTTGTGACTGTTACACCTTATGGGAAAGGTATTCTAAATGACTCATTTTTTGTCTAGAAAGTCCTTCCTCCCACCCTTCCATGGGTCACTCATATCCACTTTCCTACAAAAGCAAGCAGCCCAGTTAGGCCTCCATTTCAACACTGCTTTTTTAGCTGGCTTTCTGAACTAAAGTGCTGTGCTTTTTGCTCCAGGGAGGGCTTAGTCAGAGACAGTGAGGACAGCACCCGCATGATCCTGTTGTCCAGGGTGTGCTGAGAACCGGGCGGTCCCACTTTTCCCTCTTAGTGCAGTGTACTTTTTATCTTGTGCAACAGATGAATGCATTTTTTCCTGGTTTCAAACTTCCCCTCCCTCCCCTTCTCACCCCTTGTTTGAAATAATATTTGATTTTGCCTTCCTGCTGGTTGGATCGAGTGCTGGTCTCAATGCCGCTGACATTTCAGGCAGGAAATGGCCTTTTCCTTCCTCCTGGGGTGCTGCACTGCTCTGCCTTCATGACTTGAGTGGGGAGATATTCTACTTTCTGAATTGCTTCTTGGCTGTTACGTAGAGCTAGTGGAACAGTTCTTGGAATCTTTAGAATTCATGTAGTTAGAACTTACCATTGAACTTTCTGTTTTTGTTTCTAATTAAATGAGAGAGTGTTTGCTGTTTGAATCTGATTTAATGGGATTTGGTGGTTAATGGATTGGATTGAGAGTGTTTAAGGCAACCATATTTCTACTTTGTAATCTGCATAGGGAAATTTGGGTTTTCATTGATTGGGTGTACCAATTGATTTGCCAGTTTGTAAATTTAGAAGGAGTTTGTTTTTAAAAGTCTGTACCAAATTTTTGTTATTACATAAATTCAAAGAGAGGAAACATTTCAGCCGTTAAATTGCACTTACATACATTTCTGCTCATCATGAGATAGAATGGTAAAAATGGAAAAAAAGATAAATGAACTAGAAGATGTATTTTCTTTGTTTGTTATCAGTAGTAGTAACAACTATTTGCATTCTTACTGAGTCTTACTCTTTCCATCAATTAATAATGCTTTCTTACTGGGTGTGGTGGTGCACACCTGTAATTACAGTACTTGGGAGGTTGAGAGTGAAGAATCACAGGTTTGAGGTCAGCAAGTTAGCAAGACCTTGTTTCAAAATGAAAAATAAAATAGGGCTGGGGATGTAGCTCAAAGGTAGAATGCCTCTGGGTTCAATCCCTAGTACTGCAAGAAAAAATAAACAAACAAACAAAAAACCAGATTTATCCTGGTGCAATGCAATGGGTTACAGTTCATTCATTCCTAAGTCTCTGGTGCCTGCTGCCTAGTGCCATGGCTAGAACAAAATAGGCACTCGATCAATATCTGTTACATGTAAGGGCCGTGCAGTTTAATATGCCAAAGATTTCTTTGCCTCCATTTCCCGATGTATTGTTATGACTTCAGCCTCTTTTGAAATAAAGTTATAAGAAATTATCTTATTATTGTGGTTGGCACATTAAAAACCTCAATAAATTTTAGCTATGGTTTAGGGGTGCCAATTTGCAACTTCTGGTTTCTCTCTTATCTGCACCCCTACCAGGCTATAGTGGCATCTGATGATGGGTGATAGCTCCACCTGTGCCTTGTACTGGCACTGTTGTGTGTTTTTCTCATAGATGGAAAACACTTCTTTGTTCCTCTGTCTCTATCCAAAAGCAAAAGACTGGAGGTTGTAAGGGAAACGAGGCCAAGCCTATTTTCCTTGGGGTGGTAAAGAATTTCTTACCCAGTTTCCCTCATTTTGCTTACTTACCTGTTCTTTGTCGACACTAAAATCTGTAATCTCATTAAAAAAAAATAAAAATAAAAAAAAAACATGGAAAGGATGTCCTTTTCCAGTATTGTTCTTCATGGCTTTGGTCATCTCTGTATAGATGAAGATCTACTGAGCCTTGAAACCTTGTCATTATCCAGGAACTGTTAGGAACTGGTTTTCCTAGTGTTGCTTTAGAAACAAAGGACCACTTCTCTTGCCTGGCACTTGCAAACCTCTTTCACCTTGGATGATAGGCCTACTCCCCAAGCCTTATTTTCCCTCTGTCTTCTTGTATGAGCACAGCAGAGCAGATTTCACAAACAGGCTGTGAGAGCCTGTGTTTCTATGGGTGCCCTAGTCCTCTTTTACTTTGAACTTGACCCTTAAACGTACAGTACTGTGGGTGGAAATTAGGGAATGAATTCTGGTCAACTGAAGATTTATAGTTTTATGAATGAGTAACCCTGGATCTTTGGATGTTGATTTAGAAAAAACAGGATTGTTTGATTCTGATTATGTTTGTTTCAGTGGGGTGGAGTTAGTTCTAGCATTTCCTTGTCCAATAGGAAGTGGGTAAATTGCCAAACCACTGAGATCACCATTGTTGACTCAGATTCAGGAATGAGATTAGAGCAGGAGAGCTGTCGAGGAACCCTGGAATCAGTGTGGGTCCTGCTTCTGCTTGCTCTGCACTGGCGAGAAATTCCTGAGCTGGCATCAGTGATCACAGGATCCTGGATGTATTGCTACATGATGTACTGCTTTCTGTGGAGTTTTGGGGGCAGGGAGGCAGTCTTGGAAGAGATGGGCTAGGAGGTAGCAGTTTTCCCTGATAGATGGGGAGCCATTTTCTGCACCATTTTTTGCAATGAGTGCAGCAGAGTAGAGCAAATTGCAGTTCCTCCTTGACGCTCCTCAAGCTGCTCCAGCCACAGCACCAACCAAGGATGTATTCAGAGCAAAAAGAAGTGCTGTGTTTTAAGTAGAATCTTAGGATTGAGTTCTAGGAAGGATTTTTAAACTATTTGTTCCTTCTCTCATCCAGTGGCTAGAGGGAGTTGTTGGCAGGTTTTCTAGAATTTGTTAAAGACTCCTTCTCTGTCCTAATCAGCTTCTAGACACTAATTTCAAAAGGACCACTTTGATGCTTCACTCAGAAAGAAAAAGAAAATGGTCACAATGTCAGAGCTGGTATGTTCCTCAGCCCTCTGCCAGGTGCTTCGTGGTTAGAGGTGTGATTTGGGGTGCTCTTTGAGAGTGGATTGGCGTTGGGGTCTTGTGTATCAGCAGGATCTATGGGATATTTCTTTCTCTTTTAAAGTAATGCAGTCTTGCTGTTCTCCAGCCATAATTTTGATATGACACCACACTTTCTATCTCTCCCATTTTTCCCTGTTGATAGTGACTAATTTTTGGAGTATTTACTTTGGACTTGATACTTTGAAATTCCGGATATACTTCTCATTTAACTACCCCCCTCTTCCCCGCCCGGCAGACAAGTAATTGAACTGCTCTTAAGAATGTAGGCCAGTAGAATGGCAGAGAGCAGGTCAGTTGCTTGTCCACCAAGGCCACCCAGCTAAGAAGCACTGGAGTCACGATAACAAGTAAGGTTTGGTTATTGGTGAGACGTCGTGCGTCTTAGGTACTTTAAGCAATTTTAAATTGAGGTGTAATTACAGTAAAACACACAAATCTTGAGTCTATATTTTAGTGACATTGTGTGTGCACATTCACATATGTGCACACACCTGTGTAACCACCTGGATCAGGATAAAGAATATTTACATCATCCCAAAAGCCTGTGTTCCCTTTTCTAGACATTGTCCATACCCTTCCCCAGACAAAATCCCTCTTCTGACTTCTGTCACCTTGGACGTGTTTTGCAAGTGTTTGTACATCATATAACGGGAATCATGCAGCGTGTAGTCTTTTGTATCTAATGTCTTTTCCTCATCATGTCTGAGATTCATTCAGGCTGTTTTACATAGCAGTAGTGGTTGTTCTTTGTTATTGTTCTGTGGCATTCCATTGTTTAAGTAAACAATGATTTAACTTTGTTTGTTTGTTTTTTTGTTTTTTTGGGACTGAGGGTTGAACCCAGAGGCATTTTACCTTTGAGCTACACCCTTTTTTAAATTTTGAAGCAGAGTCTTGCTAAGTTTCTGAGGGTCTCACTAAGTTCCTGAAATGAACTGTCCTTTTATTGATAGATATTTTTGTTGCTCCTATTATTTTTGGCTTTTATGAATAAAATGGCAAGTGTTCCTGAATATGCCTTTTGGTGGACGTATACATTCACTTCTCCTGGTGATATATATGGAGGTAGAATTGCTAGATCACATGGAAGGTGTATGTGTAGTTATAGTAGATATTTCCAATTTTTTTTTAATCAATTGAGTTTTTCACCAGCAATGTATGAGAATCCCATTTTCTCTACATTCTTGCTACTATGTGGTATTGGCAGTCTTTTATTGCTATCCATTCCAGAGGATGTTTGTTATATCTCAGTGTGGTTTTAATTACATTTTCCTAATAAGCAGTTATTTTGGACTCTATTTCTTACGTGTGTTGGCCATTTGGATGGCCTCTTGTGTTAAGCTTATTGAATTGGGTTGTTCATCTTTTTTTCTATTTATTTGTGGGCATTTGTCACATATTTTGGATGTGAGTGTTGTTGGAGGTATATTTATAAATTTTTTTTCTCCCTCTGTCTTACCTTTTATTTTCCTCACTTTATCCTTGGATAAATGCAAGTTCTTCATTTTGGTGAAGTCCATTTTATCAGTCTTTTTTCTTTATGATTCATGCTTTTTTATTGTAATAATTCGTGCATTGTAAGCATATATCTTTGTTAGGTTCAAGTTGATAATGGCATTTGTGCACACATTTTTCATTTAACCCCTTCCCCAATTCCCACCCCGCTCCCTCACTCTCCCTCATTTTCAAGCTCAGTTTAGTGAGTGACCTTGATATAATTGTGGAAGTACATTGTGATTCATGCTTTTTGTGATCTTAAAAAAAATCCAGCTCATTACCTTTCTATCTCTTGAATGTTTTGAGGTAGAGAATAATATGAAGAACCTCTGCTGTAGAAAGTAGCCCTAATCACACTGGGTGCCAATGTATTCTTATTTTGGGATTGGCTGTTTGCCTACGGTGATATTTTGAGCTCTCCTATTTGTGAACTCCGTTAGGTTTACAGAACCCTTTATCATTCATTCCTGTTGGACCCCATGCAGGAGCTCATTAATGCGCTTGGTGGAATGCTTGGTGGGTTTTGAGTCCATAGGACTTGGTGGTCAGTATGAGCCCTCTGGCAGGTGTGACACCTTCACAGTTGCTATGGCATGGTGCACGAGGGTTAAGAGTTAGATTGCTTGTGTTCATGTCCTGCCTCTTTAACTTTCTAGCTCTGTAATCATGGACAAGGTACTTCACCTTTCTGAGCCTTGTTTTTCTCATCTGCTAAGTGGAAGTAATGTAGTTTATACTTATCTCATGACATAGCTGTGAAGACTAAATGTATGTAGAGTGCTCAGCATAGCAGCTGGCACGTAGTGTTGGGCTAGTCCTGTTGTTCATTTAGTTACTTTTCTGGTACTGGGATTTAACCCAGGAATATTCTACCTCCCAGCTGTATTCCCAGCCACTTATTTGTTTATTCATTTTTGTTTTGTTTTGTAACAGAGTCTTTCTAGTTTGCTAAGAGCCTTGCTATGTTGCTGAGGCTCTCCTGGAATCTGCCATCCTCCTTTTTCAGCCTCCGAACTACTAGGATTTACAGGTGTGACACCACACCTGGTTTGTTCTTTATTATAGTGTCAAATAGTATCACAATCCTTTGTAAAGCTAGAAGAAAATTCTCTTTCATTGTTTTGTATTTCTTTTCCTCATTCCATATCTTCCCTGTTCTTTCTCCCTCCTCAAACTTTTCTCTCTCTACCCCCTTATTTTTGCTGTAAAACCACATGCATTTAAAACATGATCTAAATTAACAGCCTGAAGAGAAGGTCTGCAAGTATGCTGTCTTGCAGGACTGTTATAGGAAGTGTAGGATTATTGAGGGCTTTCTTATTTTATTTTATTTTGAGGGGTGGTGGTTGAGAGAGGCATAGGGAACATTAATATGGAAAGAAAGTTATTGTTTGGTTCCCGATAAAGAATGTTTACCCTTTTACCTTGGTTCTAGGAAATCCACTACATGTAAGAGATTCATGTAGTGAGGATTTTAATTGTTATGAAGGAAAAGAAACAAATGAGTACTTTCTAGGTGCCTAAAGAGGATAGCACTCTATCCAGATGTACATACGTGATGCTGAGAAAAAAGTTATCTGAACTTGGGGTGATAGGAATCTATTCATTATCTACCATCCATTCCCCATGACCCTCTCCACCCTAAAGGGAACAAGACCACATGTGGAAAAGAACTTGTATTTTGATATATCTTGAAACAAAAACAAATCCTGTTGACTTTCCTGGTTACTGAGGCCAAGTGGCCCACCCTTCACAGCTTTTGAATTTCTCTGAACTTCCTCTTTGTGGCTCTGAGTGGAAATATCACTCTGTGTGCCATGAAGTTGATGTGACATCTGTGGGGCCCCTGAGATCTTGGTATTTAGGTGACTTTTGCGTTCAAATTGGTATTTAGGTGACTTTTGCATTCAAACTGTTTCCCAGCAGGGAATGAACTGGCTTCTTGACCCCAAAGTAGAGAGGAGGGTGTCTGTACTGTCTAAGGAAGGTGGACCAGGAAGGAAAAGAGTGTGATGGAGTGGGAAGCCCAGGGCATGGATCAGCTGGAGAGTTGGTTAAATCCAGGTTCCCAGGCCCAGCCCAGAAGTTCAAGTTTAGTAGGGTGGGGTTGGGCTGGGAATCTCCATTTTAATGGCTTGTCTAGTTCAGAAGCTGGTGATGCTGGGAAAAGACTTTGAGCAACACTCAAAGATCCAGGTCCTGGGACTTGAGGGTTCTGTAGTAGACTGTGGCTTCAAAGCTATCCTTTTCAAAGTAACTTTGTGCTTGGTTTTTTGAAAGTGCAAGAGGAGAATCAGTTGACTGTGTCCCTAAGCCACAGTGTCAGTTCCGTGGAACGGGGCTGAGAATGAGAATTTCTGGGTGGAGAGAGAGCCTTAGCAGGTGCCTGTAGCAGGGAGAATTGTTTCATCCTGAGAGTCATCTTGGGTACCAGTGCCCAGTGTGGCCTTCATAGGAATGACCACCCTGTCAGGAATCAGTGTGCCTCCCATCCTTAACACACCCACCTACATAGACTCTCCACTACCTTGACACCCCCACATGTGTACGTGCACACACCCACCCCATACTCCTCTTACCCCAAACTCTTTGTACTTAAATGATCATGTCTTTGAATTTTTTTTCTTAAAGGCTATTGAGGGATGATCAATGAAAAGATACAGGCATAATATTTAAATTTGTTAAACACAAACAGGTCTATCCTACTCATCAAAACCATAGAAACCAACCTGGAGCAGAGGTTGTAGGGGGGTGGATGAAGCAGCTTGTGTGTTTTGGGACCCAGGCTTGTGTGTGTTTAGTACTGATTTGCTTGGGATCCTCAGCAGGACTTGTGGACTCAGGTGGCAGACAGACTTTAGTTCTCACTCAGTAGATTTCCTCCTGCCTTCCTGCTTTCTCAAACTTTAAAGAGGAGAGTTAAAATCAGCAATTCTTAACTTTTTTAAGGGTTGCAATTATTTTTGAGAACGTGATGGACAGTTTGAGTTGTTTCTACAAGAAAATGTACTTGCATTTGAGGAGGAAGAAGTTTATGGACAATCTGGGCTCCATCTGTGGAGCCCAAGTAAAGAATTCCTGCTTTAATCAGTGTACAACCTTCTCCTGAGGTCATTCTTGTGGAGTTTCATTTGATATGGTGTGTGATTTTGGAGGGTTTGTGCTCAGTGGTGAAGAACAAGAGTGGAAAGATCTAATGCCTATAAAGCACTCAGTCCCTGGTAAGGGTAAGTATTCATTAAAAAAATTCATACATTTAATAAAATCATAATTACAAAGCCGATTCACTCTATAAAACTTTTGCACGTCAAAAGCAATTTAGAAGGAATGGACCAGATATTAGGAGACCAAGCGGCCTCCAGCTTGGATGTTTCTACCAGTTTTTATCCTGAGTCCAGTAACTCCATTCACTTCACTTCATAGTCACTGTACCCCTCTTGTGAGTTTAACACTCTGCTAAGCATTCTTGAGAATAGAAATGAAGATTTCAAGGAAGGAACAAGGTCTAAGGGAATTGTGTTACTCACCTGTGTCCTTTACCTGTATCTCTTGTGTTCCTTCGTGCCTCTCTGAGGGAGGTGGGCTTGTTGAGAGGGACTTGGAGAGGTGGCTTTACTTTATGAGGTTGGAAGGTATCTAGAAAAGCTGATGCTGTGCCCCTCTTTGTGTTGTTGACCTCAGCAATATCTCATTCTGTGGAGTTAAGGTTTGCGTTTGACAATCTCTCTACATGTGGCACTGGGTTCATATCTCTGTCCCTCCTTTCTCCACAGGCCAGGGGTTATCACCATGCAGGCATTGTCGGAAGAGGACCGGAGGCTCTGGATGGAAGCCATGGATGGCCGGGAACCTGTAAGTAACAATTCAGGGAAATAGAGCAAAAATAACAATCCTGAGCTCTTTGTTGCTTCCCTACTACAGTGATTTTTGCTGTTGCTCTAAAGCTTTGCATCTCTGTAGCCAACATACCAGAGGTAGTTTTTGTATTCCTTGGTTGATTTTTGTGGATATTGCTGTTTCTTCTGTGTGTGTAGTTGCTGAACTTTGGCCTCCTGATTAGTAGGTAAAAGTTCTGCATGATGCTATACTAAAACTCCCTCCTTGCAGAGGCAGGTGCAATGAACTTAGGTCTCTTAAAGAAGGCAGAGTCCAATTTGACTTACTGAATGTTTATTGACCATATGATGCCTTTGAGGAGTGTAAAGCATTATCTCAAACCCATTCTAATGGGATAACTGACCATTCAAGTGTATACAGGTTATGCAGCATCTTTTATCATCACCTGTGATTTTACCTCCCTTTGCCCTAGTGATTCACATCCCATCACAAGCAGTGGGACATTCTCAGGGTAGATGTAAGCAGTTAAGCCTGGTGATATGGTCTGTGTTCCCATTTCAGAGATGTCAGCCTCAGCTGGGTGATGTAATCTTGCAGTTGTTCTACATCTTGTGACTTAAGAGAGGCCTGGGGCAAGTCCCAGAACAGTCCTCTTATCTTGGTGCTAAGGATCTCAGCCCCAGTGTTCAGTAAATATCGTTACACAAATCCTTAGAGTGTAGTCCAGCCACCAAGAAAAGGTAGGAAGAATCCACAGTACTAGCAAAAGCACTATCCAAAGGGGAAAAATATGCAAGGAAAAAGCAGGCCATGTTTTCCACTGACTGTAGAGCTCTGTGTATCAAGTGGGGTGACCGACATAAATGATCTTGGTTCACTTGTGTGTCTCTACCTCAGCCCGCCCTGTGAGGAGATTTGGCAACATAGATTAAAGTACCTTTGTACGCAGCTATATTCTACATAAACCTAGGACTCAATTCAACCAACTAAGCATAAACAAATAACTTGTGTTTGTATAACATTTAATAATATAGATCAAGATTTAAATAAATATTTAAAGTTTTAGGCACAGTTGACTAAACTATAATGAAACATTTACTCTTAATGCTTTAAAAAAAATTTTTTTTTGCGGTACTGGGGATGGAACCTAGGGGCATTCTACCTCTGAGCTACAGCCCCAGCCCTATTTTTTTATTCTTTACTTTGAAACAGGGTCTCACTAAGTTGCGGAGGACCTCACTAAACTGAGGCTGGCCACGAACCCGGAGATCCTCCAGTCTCAGCCTTCCAAATGCTGAGATTACAAGCGTGTGCCACCACGCCTGGCCTTCCTAATCTTAATACTTTTACTGGGCTAAAATATAAGCTAGCCTCAATTTTCTCAGCATACATTGTTACCTATAGAAATGCCCTTAAAAGCGGATACACATTTTTACCAGTAGGTTTTGGGGGGCATAATCACCTCTTGATCTCAGAGGCCTTCAAAATCAGCTTCTTGAAAGACTCCATCTTTGCCAGTACCTGTTGAACACTTTTTAAATGTGTTAGGCACAGGATTGGGCACGTCACATGTCTTAACCCATTTATTTCTCTTAGAACTTTATGAAATGAAGGTTATGATTTCATTTATAATTTCCACTGAGACTGAGAAGTTAAGTAACTCGCTCTAAGTTGCACAGATAGTAAGTGGCCATATTAGAGAGGTATGGGCTAGGTTGCTGTGTAACAATGAGAATGCACAGTGTAGTGGCTTAAGAGAGAAGTATGTTTGTCTCCCAGAGTCCAGGGGTGGGTGGTCCATACCTAGCAGGGTCATTCTGCCATCCTCAGCCCATGGGTCTAGTCATGCAACCCAGGTTGCATCTAGTCATTGTCATTTTCCAGCCAGAAATCTTAGATGAAAACATCCTGGGCTGCTGCAAATGATGGTACATGCCTGTAGTCCCTGCTACTTGGATAACTTGAGCTCAGGAGTTTGATACCAACCTGGCCAACATAGTGAGACTTCAAGTAAAACAAAACAAAACAAAAAATACTCAGAGCAAATATTTTGAAGGACCCAAATATGTACATATCATTTCCATTAATTAAAAAATAATGATTTGGCCACATATCTATCTGCAGAGGAAAATGGGGAATCCAGGTACACACAGGAACCCATAAGCCCTTCTAGTACCCAGCACACTTCAAGGAAGAAGAGAAAAGATGCTGTGCATGGTTGACAGTCTCTACCACAGTGGCACAGCTAGAATTTGAAATACCTAGATGTATTTGTTTTTCATCTTCAATAAACTGTCCAATTGCCTTCTAAGAATTCTTACTCAGTTATTTTTATAGTACTTTCTCTGACTCTCTTGAATGATTCTAAAAACCTATAGGGTAGGAAATACCCAGGATGAAAAATCCTGTCATAGCATGTTATTCATGGTGTGGATAAAAAACAACCCACTACCATTTTTCTCCCCAATAAGCTAAAATTCCAAAACTGCTTTGCCAACTTTGTTTTCTCTTCTCCCACCCTCTCCCTGCCACTTGATATATATTCTCTGTGTATAACTGGTCTCTTACTAACCACCTCAGTTTTCCTATAGATTAACATCTGGCCTTAGCAAATGGAATGTGTACTGTTAAAGGAACCACCTCCTTGATCTAGAATGTACACATTAAAGACATGTTTAAACACAAAATAATTGTGTCTAAACATGATATAAAATTGTTTCCTCACAGGAACAAATAGCTCTCATTGAAAACCATACTTCTGTGTGCTTTTTAGTTTCCTAAAGAAAGAGGCAAATACAGACAAAAGATGACTGCATGATTGACAGTGACTCTAGGAGTAATTTTGTCTCCCATTGCTGAGACCCTCTAGGGAATATTGCTGGAGATATATGCCCAATAGGCAATTAGCAGCTCCAGTTTTAATCACCAACTCTCTAATTAGTTAAAGCTGCCCCCCTTGGGGGCTTTGGCTTTCTCTAGTTAGCTCTTTCTCTAGATGGTCTTAGAGTAGTTCCCTTATTTCAAGGAGATAAGGGGAGCACTTGCCGTATGTTTTTGTAATTCTATTTCATTTGTCCTGTGATAGGTTATTCAGTGTTGGAATTTTGGGAGAGAAGGTAGAAGTAACTTTGTTTCTGTTCTTTTTGTCCTTTCATTGTTCAGTAACACCTTGGGATAACTGGTTGGGGAAAAAACCCCCAAATCAGTTGATTTTGCAATGTTTTAACGAATCATTACACAAATCATAGTGTTTAGCACACAGTCACATTGTAGTCTAAAGAAATATTGAATGTCTTAATGGACATATAATGGCAAAAGAAACTAGACATTTTCCTACATTGTCTCAATCAAAATTCTCACTGATGTAATTCCAAAACAATTGACAACATACAACTTAAGGAAGGAAGATTTATTTGCTAACAGTTATAGAGATTTCAGAGGTTCAGTCCATGTCAGGCTGGGTCTGCGGCACTCAGGGGATGGTGGTGGGAAGCAGAGAGACAGAACAGGAGCTCTGCTCTCACATGATGTAGGATAGACACAAGAGAGAGCAGGGGTAGGAGAGATAGACCCTATACAGTCTCCAAGGCCATATTCCTAGGGATTCCTCCTCAGCAACCAAGCCCCACCTCTATCCCTACCTTGTTCCATGAGGGCTAAGGAGACATTCTAAGTCCAAACCATTACTACATTGAGCATTATAGATTTTATCTGTATAGTGAAATTTGAATTCTTCTTTTTCAAATGAAAGAAGCCTTATTCAAATTTGCTTGAGAAAATGGCTGGGTTTATTGGATTATGTAACTGGAAACTGCTTGGATATAATAGTTTCTGGCTCATCCGAGTCTGGTAACTTACATAATATTTGGAGTTGGCTTCTTGTGTGCTAGCTTCACTTTCCAATATGTTTTTTCCATGTAGTGGTGAAATACTTTCTTACTAGTTCAGGCTTACATCCTATTTTAAGAACTGAGGTCAGTAAACTTTTTCTATAACAGGCCAGATAGTTAGTATTTTAGGTTTTGTGGGGCCATATGGTGGCTATTGCAGTGACTTAACTTTGGTGTAATATTTCAAAAGCAGCCACGAACAATATGTAAATGAATGGGTATACCTGTATTTCAATACAACTTTATTTTTAAAAACAGATGGCAGACTGGATTGGGGTCACAGGCCATTTGTTGATTCCTAATTGGTTAGTGTAGTGGCAAGAGAGCTTTTGTAAAATAATTTAAAGGGAGTCCTCTATTTGAATTTATTCAACTAAGTGCCTGGTCCAGAGAATGGGATAGATGAAGTGACCAGACCTGACAACCTGTCTACTGCACTAGAACTGTGTAAGTGGTGGGGGAAGGCTGGCTTCCTCTGAGAGAAAAAGCATTGTTATATGAGGGAGACCGGCAAAAAACAACAGCAACAGTTTCTCCTTACTCTGAGTTCTGTAGACCACTAAATTTTAGATTCTGAGAGCTTGCTCTTGATTCTTGGTCTAGTGCAAAAACATATGTGTACTACTAACGTCATTCTTAGGGTGAAAGATTGAATGCTTTCTCCCTAAGACTGGGGCTAAGAAAAGGGTGTTCAATACAGTACTAGAAGTCCTAGCTGCTGTAGTAGGGCAAGAAAATATGAAAGGCATACAGATTGGAAAGGAAGATATATAACTGTCCCTTTTTTTTTTTTTTTTTTTTTTTTTTTTTTTTTTGCGGTACTGGGGATTGAACTCAGGGGCATTCTACCTCTGAGCTACATCCCAAGCCCTATTTTTTATTCTTTATTTTGAAACAGGGTCTCACTAAGTTGTGGAATACCTCACTAGGTAGCTGAGGCTGACCACGAACCCGGATCCTCCGGTCTCAGCCTCCCAAATAACTGTCCCTTTTGTAGATAACATGATTATCTATGTAGAAAATCCTGAGGGATCCACAAATACCGTCCTAGAACTAGTGGGTGTGTTCATCTGGAAACAGGATTATTATCTTATATATAACACATCTCCAAAGATCAATCATATTTTTATAACTTAGCCTTAAACACGTGGTAACCAAAAGTTGGAAACAACACTATTTATAGTCCCTAAACCTAGAATGAAATGCTCAGGTATAAATTTAATTAAACATGTGTAACACCTATTTCTTGAAATAACAAAGTGTTGACTAAAGAAGATCTAAATAATGGAGATATATGCTGTGCTCATGGATTGAAGACTCAACATTGTAAAGATGTCAGTTCTCCCCACATCAATCTATAGGTTTAATGTAATTCATATCAAAATTGCAACAAAATTTTCTTTTAGACATAGACAAAATTATTCTAAAATTTATATATAAAGGTACATAAACTAGAAAAGTTAAAATAATTTTGAAAAAAAAGAATGAAGTGGGAGTAATTTTGTCCTATTTTAAGACTTGCTTTATAGCGTCAATAATCAAGCCTATGGTATTGACAGAGAGATAGACACATAGATCAATAGAATAGAATAAAGAACCCAGAAATAGACTCACAAATATGCCCCAATTGATTTTAGACAGAGGTGAAAAAGTGGTTTAATGGAGGAAAGATAGTATTTTCGACAAATGGTGCTTTGTAAAATAATGGACATCTATAAGGAGGAAAAAGAACCTTGACTTAAACTTTATATCTTACTCAAAATTTAATTCAAAATGGATAATAGATTTAAGTGTAAAATGCAAGACTATGAGACCTTTAGGAGCACATGTAAAAGAAAATTATTGGGATGTAAGGGTGTGTGAAGAATTTTTAGGCATGACACCAAAAACATAACATAAAATTTAAAAATTGATAAATTTTTCTTTATCAAAATTAAAAACATTTGCTCTGCACATGAAAGGCCATGTTAAGAGAATGAGAAAATGATCTATAGAATGGAAGAAAATATTTGCAAAGTGTATATCTGAAAAAGGACTAACATCTAAATTCTGAAAAGAACTCTTGAAATGGTCAAAGATAAGCATTCAGTTATGAAATGGACAAAGGACATGAAGAGATACTTTACAGTGAGGATATATAGATGATAAAATAAAAAGCATGTGGAAAAATGTTCAATATTGTGGGGAAATGCTAACTAAAGCACAATGAGCTATTATTATGTTACCTATCAGAATGATTAAAATTAAAATAGTGAAGATATAAAGTGATGGTAAGTATGCGGAGAAACTGGATTCACTTATATATTGCTGGTGGGAATGTAAAATGATATAGCTACTCTGGAAAGTTACTTGGCAGTTTCTAATAAAACTAAATAATGGATTTATCATATGACCTAGCAATTGCTCTGGGTCATTTATCCCAGAGAAATGAAAGTATATGTTCACACAAAAACCCATGCACATATTTTTGTAACAGCTTTATTTGTAATAGTCCCAAACTGGAAACAACCCAAAATGTCCTCCTATGAGTGGATGGTTAAGCAAACCGGTTTATCCATATAGTAGAATACTATTTGGCAACAGAAAGAAATCAAATACACAGACTGGATACATTTCAAGGGCATCAAGCCAAGTGAAAAAAGCCAGTTTGAAAAGGATATATAATGTATGCTGGAGTATGTCTTGTAACATTCTTGAAACAACATTATAGAAATGGAGAATAAAGTAATGCTTTCCAGGGGACAGGGGCAGTGGCAGTGGAGAGCACAAGGAAGTTCCTTTGTGGTGATGGCACAGTTTTGCATTGCCGTTGTGGTGGTTCTATGAGACCATGTCAAAGTTTATATATATGCTTCTATATACACACAAGTGAGTACATTTAAAAACTGATGACCTAGTCATCCTCCAAGGGCTCTCCCTCCTAACACCATCATATTGGTGATTAAATTTTAAACATGAATGTTGGAGAACACAAACATTCAGACTCAAATACTCAACTGCCTTCATGGGGATGTCCATAAATCCATTGATGTTTTCACTACTTTGTTCATTTGAGGGTCAGAAGGTAGCACAGAAACCCATTTGATTGTGTTTAACATTTTCTGAAATCCTCAGATCATTATGAACCCCATCTTCACACCACTGTCTTTATAGGTTGGGGCCCCTATTATTAGAAATTTGATTCCATGCCATCCTTTTATATTTTATCATTAATTTTGTCTTTATTATTTTAGCGTGACCTTTGGGGAATAGGATTGGTTGCGAGGGGGAATTTGAGCCTTTATTTCTAAATTGTTTGAATTTTTCACAATCAGCATATATTAATTTTTTTATGAAATAGCCATCATAATGAGGAGGCCCTGTGAGTCGTATTTCTTCTTTTAGATGTCTCTGACCTTTTCATTGTGATTGGCATTGGTTATAATTATAGTGTCATATTTAGATTTGAAGAGTATCCCAAATGTAAGCCATGATGTAAGAGAAAGTCCCTCCCTAGGGTTGAAAATGTAATATGTATCCCTCCAGGGCTTTGACATAGTTTTATTGTTAAAGCTTAGTTTAATTATAGATTAGTAAACCTTTAGTCTTTCTTTGACATTTAGATTGTTTACAGCTTCTTATTACATTATTACAAACAATTATGTAATGCAAATACTTGTATCTACTTCATTTTTTTTAACCTATTTGAGCATTCTTTTTTTCTAGAACATATATCAAGTGGAATTGCTAGGTTAGATGGCAAATAGCATTTAGTATTTTAATATAAATTGTCAAATTATATTCCCCATCAAAATGTTCAGTCACTTATAAGGGTGTCATTTTCTCTGCACCTTGCCAACACTACATATTATTAGTGTGTGTATGTGACAGTCTAATAGTGGGAAAATGTATCTTTGCCTTTTCATTCGCATTTCTCAAGTTATTATTGAGATGAGAGTCTTTCTCGTGTTTATTCTCCATTTGTATATCTATTTTTATGCAAGAATGTGTGTTGAAGTACTTAGAATACCACCTGGCCCATGATTCATCCTAATAAGGTATTGTTGTTCCTTTTTCAAATTTCTGGCCTTGGGATTACACCCATCATTTTTCTCAGCTCTGCTTCCAAAAGCCCAAGGTATAATCTTTTCCCTAGTGGACTTAACTAACAGGACTTTTCCAGTTTGTCCTTTTATTTTTTATTTTCTAATGGCCCACCCTGACTGCTCAGGTTTGGAGGGGTGAATGATAGAGGGCAGTCTAGCCACATGTGCACTCTGTCTCTCATCTGAGCTGTGTGATCTGGAAGGGAACCTATGAACCATCTGTTCCTGTCTATTCTATTTGGACAACTGTGGGCAACCTGTTAAGGTGTCCCCAGGTGCTACTAAGGTCCTTCCAAGTGCCGGGTAGAAAATATCATCCCTTTTCTGAGAGCAACAGGGCCACAGCTTCTCCAGTTCCAAGAGTGCTCAGCCTCAGACACCTTCTGCTGTGGACATGGCCTATCAAGCTGGCTGATGTGTATGCTCCTTCAGCCCTTCTCTTGCGGTTCGGTCTCAGAGAAGAGGTGGAAGATGCCTGTCACTCTCTGTACCCACTCTAGAGGACGGTCATTCTTCCGCCTGCCCTCTAGTTTGTTAAACCCTATACTCAATTTTATATTTCCTGGAAGTTTCTTCCTCTGCTTTTGTGGCCTAGGTTAAAGACTGCCCAGCATCCTTTGCAGAGGTTAGTTTGAGTACAGCCTAACTCTGAAAGTTTCCATTGCCAGTTAGCTGCTCATTTGAGCCAGATTTAAGGCCAAATGAAGAGTTCCTCCACCTAGAAGATAACATTTTGGCAAGAATTTATCAGAGGCTCTTGTTGTATATGTATTTGCAATAGCTCATTAAAGAAAAAATTTAACTTTTTATTTTGAAATCATTTATCATTTTTGACTTATAAAAATATTTCAAAAATATTACAACGAATTCCAGAATACCTTTACCCAGATACCCTAACTATTGTTTGTTTGCTTTTGGTTTTGGTACTAGAGATGGAGCCCAGGGGCATTCTATCTGTGAACTACATCCCAGTCTTTTTTATTTTGAAACAGGGTCTTGTTAAGTTGCTAAGGCTGGGTTGAACCTGTGATCCTACTGTTTTAGCCTCCCAAGTACTTGAATTACAGTTGTGTGCCACCATGCCTATCTCAGATACCCTAAATGTTAAGGTTTTACATACTGAGACCGGAGGATCCGGGTTCGCGGCCAGCCTCAGCCACAGTGTACTTATAAATCAGGAAATTAACATTGACACAATACTATTATATATTTTACATATTTTTTACTTATCTCACTATTTTTTCTGGTCCAAGGTCTAATCCAGGATCACACATTGCATTCAGTTGTCACATCTCCTTAGTTTCATTTAACCTGGAGGAGTTAGAAGTTTGGCTTTGTAAAGGAACATTACCACTAGCTGATGTCCATAGAGTTGAACATCAGGACAACATCCTATCTCTGTTCTCATCTAGGAGTGTATCTGGGGACCGTTGTCACTATCCTTCCTTCTTTTATGTAATAATTCATTCCCTTCCACAATAAAACCAGTTATGTTTCTATCTTCTTCCAATGGTTCTCTACAAACCTGATATTTAATATATTTAATACATTTAATATATATCAGGCTTGTAGATTTCTTGTAATACATCTTTTTAAAGTACACTTTTATTTTTAATCAATTCTTAGTAATTACACATGTTTATGGGTAGAGTGTGACATTTCAGTTCATGTAGGCAATGGCTGATGATCAGATCAGGGTAATTGGCGTATTGATCACCTCAGACACTTATCATTTCTTCGTGTTAGAGACATTGAAAATCCTCTCTACTAGCTATTTGGAAATATTCAATGAATCGTTGTCTACCATAGTTACCCTACTGTGCTATAGAACATTAGAAGTTATTCCATCTTTCAGTTGCACCCTTGAATAATCTGTTTCTTTTGAGTATTTTGTCTTCTACTCCACCTTCTCACATTATACATTCTTCTATGTGCAATCCATTGTGCTTATTATCTATATTATAGTTGTTGGTTTAAGGAAATTTGAGGCCATACTATGATCTTATTAGGCATTCCATAGTGCGACCTCTCACCTCTAACAGCAGCACCAATTATGTTGTCAGATCTTATGGCACTGATTCATGGGAGTGGAGATTATGGTTGGACTAGTTTCAATTTTTGTTCTCTGTGGGAAAGGCAGTTGATAAAAGAAAGATCTTATAAAAGTGACTTTTTTTTCATTTGAAGAATAATTGAGCTAGATCTTAGGTCCATTTCTGCAGTTTTCTCTTATACTCTAAGAGCCAAAAAGTGGTAATATTTGTTAGTGATCAAATAAAAAATGGTATTTTAAAAAATATGTTGACAGAGGGACCTGGAGGCATTTTGAGTATTAGGAAGTCTGTGAATTAGGTTGTTTGCTTTGTGGTGAGGTGTGGAACAAGATAAGCATTTTTGAAAAATTATGTTTGGGTTGCTGAATCGGGCTCCAGTGTGGTCAACCCAGAAGGGCTCACGATGCCAGTGTTACCACATTCTTTTCAGTTGGATTCCAAAAAGTCTTGCCCCATCATCCTAGAAGAAAACACCAGAACAAGTAAACACATCCTAAAAGCAAAGTCATTTTCTGGTATGGTTTAAAAAGTCTTCCCTTTTGGTCATCCAGAAAACACTGCTGATGTGCGGTCTAGTGGTCACAGCCAAAGGCAGAGCAGAAGGAGTGTGGCCTGGTGAGCTCCGCCAGTGGCCGTCGCTCCCACACACTGTGTGGTCTTAACCTAGTGCCCAGAAAGTTGAGGTTCCCCCATTCTTTACCACTTTATTTTTAAAAGAGAAAAGAGGAGGGAGTAGGGACATCAGAAAACAAGTAGAGACTCCTCAGGTTAGAAATAGGTCCTTTTGCAATGATTGCTAGTTCATTTTGTTTCATCATAAATCTAAAAAGTGCTGTAACTCAGCCAGACTAAGAAAATTGTCAACATTCTTGGGGTAAGTTAATGTGGATTTGGGGGTGGGAGGGTTGGTGGTGCCTAGCATTGAAATATATTGGAGTACCTGGGGAATTGAACCCAGGGGCATTCTACCTCCGAGCTATACCTGCAGCCCTTTTTACGTTTTATTTTGAGACAAGGTCTCTCTGAGTTGCTGAGGCTATCCTGACACCTGCAATCTTCTGTCATAGCCTCCTATGTACTGGGATTTCAGGTGTGTGCCACCATACTGGCAGAAGAGCAATCTTTCAGCATTTGTGTTCCTCTATAGGACAAACAAGTTTAAACTCTATTCCCAGTCCTTTTTCTCTGTCTTAGAAAGGAATCTATATAAAACTAAAAACCTTTTTTATTATTGTTATTATAGATTGAACCCAGGGGCATTCTACCTTGTAGCCACACCCCTAGCCCTAATTTATTTATTTTGAAACAGGGTCTTACTAAGTTGCTGAGATTGATCTCAACCTTGCAATCCTCCTGTCTCAGTCTCTGAAGTGCTGGGATTACAGGTGTGTGCCACCACACCCTTCTGGAGTATCTTTTAACTTCCTGTCTTGGAACTACTTTGCTGAGATGAATATTATCCTTTTCCTGTTGTCATCATTGGCTATACAGACATTTGGATGGATGATAATGCCCTAATCCCCTTGATCCATGCCTTTGTGTATTATCATCCCAGGAAGATGTTGACTTACTAAGGGTCAGGATTGGCCTTATACTTCATGTAATTAGCTTTACCTACATATGGAGTTTAACAGAGTGCTGTGAAAACAAGTAAGCTCTCATCATTCATTAAATTAACGCAAAGGCAATAGATTGAGTAGGGTTCTGTTATCTAGTCTGTAATTGAGTTCATTTGTTGAATGTCCTGGGTTCTTATCATTATTGGGCTATTATAAATTAGAAATCCATCTGGTCTGACTTTCTTGTTCTTCACTATATCTCCAACACTTAAAATAGACCCTGTCCAAGATCATTAAGCACATTGATGGAGAATCTACACTCTATAATATTTTTTGAAGCCAGGTGTGGTGGTGCACAGCCTCATAAGCCAGGAAGCTTATGAGGGTTAAGAGGCTGAGACAGAAGGGTTGCAGGTTTGAGACTGGCCTCCACAACATAGTGAGATTCTCAGCAACCTAGTGAGACTGTGTTTCAAAATAAAAGATAAAAAGGGCTGGGGGTGTAGCTCAGAGGTAGAATGTCGCTGGGTTCAATCCCAAGAACCACAAAGAAGAAAAAAAAATGTTTTAGAAGAATGAGTAAATAGATGGGGTTGGGGGAGAAGCCAAGGACATGTTTCTCTTTTTACCCACTGGGTTTGAACTTGCTATATTTACTTCCATCCTATCAGGGTTCCTTCTTCACTTGACAGTGATTTACAGGCATTGGTGTGCAAACCAGAGAAAGTCTCAGGTCAGAAGACATCTTGGAGCGAAGGATTAAGCATTGGTTGAGAAGTTTGTATTACTGTCTCCAGTGCCATACAGTCAGGCTGTGTGTATGTGTATGTGTGTACATATGTATATATAGTGTGAATATATACATGTACCTGTGTATGTATTATATATATTTCTTGCTATTGATTGGCCCTCCTTGAGTTAATGAAAAATACATAATTGTACTCGGAGCTCTGGTTCCTGGTGGTCAGGTTGCCATCTTATAAAAGAAAGTATAATTGGCAAAATCCTTGTGGGCATGCTGAAAAGGCTAATAGTTGACAAATATTGATCTTAGCCTGGCATTTCCTAAGGTGATTGCTTTACCTCAGCCCTTTGTTTTGAATGTTAAAACTATATGCCCTAGCTGGACGTAGTAGCACACGCTTGTAATCCTAGTATTTAGGAGGCTGAGACTGGAGGATCCGGGTTCGTGGCCAACCTCAGCTACTTAGTGAGGCCCTCCACAACTTAGTGAGACCCTGTTTCAAAATAAAGAATAAAATAGGGCTGGGGGTGTAGCTCAGAGGTAGAATGCCCCTGAGTTCAATCCCCAGTACCACAAGGAACAAAACAAAAAACAAAACAACAACAACAAAAAAACCAAACTATATACCCTAAAAAATAGCGTGTGCATGTGTGTGTTCGTGTGTGTGTGTGTGTGTGTGTGTGTGTGTGTGTATGTACATGCCCATTTGCTATTTGGTGATTTAAACCAATATAACCCCATCAGAATCAGTTTTAGGAGGTCAAGACCAATTGTACCCTGAATGTGGGTGTTTTCTTCGGGTAGGGAAACCAGTCACAATTCTTACTTGAATTAAAAACTATTCATTACAGTGTCTTGATCGCCAGCTACCATGCAGTTGGCTTTATCTGTTTTCATCAGAATCAACACAGAATTGGTATAAGCAGAGGGAATAGGCACAGAGGGCAAGTTTGAGAGGTGGTTATGAAAGGATGCATCTAGAACCTGAATGAATTCCATGATTTGGGGAACCAGATCTTCTCACTCTAGTATATGGGGAAGGTTGTAATGCTGATATCAGTGAACCATCCTTTTTTTCCCCCTGCATGTTAGTTTTTCATTATTATTTCTGGCAGTAACACTCAATCTGAGTCATGAACCAAGAAAGTTAACCTCACAGTTATAAGGAGGTCTATGAATCTTATCTTGTTTCAGTTAAACTTAATTCAGGCTGAATTATGATAGAAACCAATTTAGGTGAGAGAGGGTCTGCTGAGTTCCATGAAGAAAAGGATATTGCTCAGTGTCTTAGTCAGCATTCTTGCTGCTATAATCTAAAAGACCTGAAGATTTATTTGCTTATGGTTTCCTTGGGGATTTGGGGTTCAATCCATGTGAGGCCAGGAATGGCAGATATCAGGACATGGCGGTAGTGGGAAGCTGAGAGAGGGTGAGTACAAGGTTTCCCTGTCTCTTCAAGAGAGAACAAGCAAGACAGGGTAATCAAAGACACAAGCACAATCCCTAAGGCCATACCCCCAGGGATCTACTTTCTCCAGCCATATCCTACTACCCTAAGTTTCCACTCAGGGAAACCTTTTTTTTCCTCCTCCAAATAAATCCATTGCAAAAGATTTATCCATGATGAGATTATAACTCTCATGACTTAACTATATCAATCCTGATATTAACACATGAGCTTTTTAGGGGAGCATTCTATGTCTAACCATGACACTGGAGAATGTGGGTTATATCCTGTGGAAGGCTGGCATCTGTTAGGAAAACCCATCTTGCACCCAAACCAGATTAGTACTTTGGCACATCTCTTGTGAAGCAGTTTTTAGGGTAGTAGATGTTTGTTTGTTTTATTTAAGAGCACATAGTATACCTTTTTGCTGAGATATTTGGTATAGGGCCAATTCCTGTATTGCTTAAATGTCATCAATTCAAAGGCACATCATCAATTTAATAATTACTTTGGGGAAGCAAGAAGGACATATTTTATTAAATATAATGATAAGATAAATTGCAATTTCAGAGGGAAAAGGTATTTTAGGATCAAGGAAATTACCTATAAATTCTTATATTGGTTGGAAAACTATATAGGAAATGGTATAGATAGCAACTTTTTTGGTGGGAGGGGTAGCATCAGAGACTCCTTTAATGTTCAGTGAGTACTATGGACTCTCTAAGAAATGAGTGCACCCACAAAATCGATCTTAGCATAACATTTATAGGCATTTATGGATCCTTTAAGTCTACCAAGGTTACAGATGCCTTCGTCAGCATTGTAGAATAACATATCCGTATTTGACCCTGTTGGGAAAGCTCTTCAAAGAATGACTGAAGAAGAAATTTTGTAATGTTTTGTATTGGGGACCTTGTTTAGATTTTTAACACCAAAAGATTCTTAGGCCTTAATAGGGAAAATGGAAATAGACAGCAACTGGTTCCAGATGTTGGTCTCCTTGTAGCCTGTCTCTGGCCGGGATGTGACTGTCGCTGTCCCCAAGCTTGTAACACACTCAGGAGCACAGAGCTCTATGCCTGCTTGGCTCTGCTTGCATGCAGCTGGGGTCCAGCCTGCAGATGGAGGGGAGTCAGCCAGCCCAGGTCCTTCCTTAGGACAGTCTCTGGAGGGCTTGTTTTACCTAGGTCTTTTGAAGGCAATGGAAGATTAGTTGAGAAGGCTTAAGCCCATACTATATAATGAAGCCACTCATGGCATTAAGCATAAGTATGGGGGTAGGAATCTTTGTTTATCTGTATTTTCATTCTCCAGCTCTCTAAAGTTAGGAGCTCACCTAGGGAAGCAGAAGTTATGATTAATTAAAAACATTAACTGATGACTGACTACAAATAAGATTAAGCACAGTACAAGCACTCCTCCCTGCTTAATATTTTCATTTATTTTAGGATAGCTTACCTGTGTCCTGATCTGTCTCTGAATGGCAGATAAACAACCAAAAGCAGACAGTGAAAAATTTTTAATCTTAAAAAAGATATGAGATTTTATGAAATATGTGGATGTGGTATTGGAGACAGTGATGCCTTCATAGTTTTTTTAGTGGACAAAGGGCAATTTGGTCATGTCAGAGAACTTTACAACTGACCAGAGAGAAAATGAGACAGCAACTTCCTTGGGACTGGATAGGAGCAGTATTTGAATCAAAGGCTTATGAATGAAAAATGCATGAGGCTCCACTGTTTTCTTAAAAACAGCTATCTTTTCTATGGTGCTGTTAAAGTCAAACTTAAAGACTATATCTAGCATTATGATAAAATTTCATAGGAAAAATTGTATCTTTCACCAATATGCAATTTAGTCTTTTAAGATTTTGTGCACAATTGAAATAAAAACTTAACATCTTACTTAAATGTAAGGTAACCTTAATTTGATTATTCAATTTTGATTATTTTGTTTTTCAAAAGAAAGTTCCATTCAGACCTCCACCCTTTCTGCAAGACCACCATTTGATCACAAAACATTGCTCTTGGTGTTAAAGAGATTCACTTTGTGGCTTTCTCTTTGTATTATTTATCCTGTGGTAACAGGCCCTTTCCTATACACTAAATGATGTGGGGTAGGCTGTGATTGATAGAGATTTCTAGATCTCTTCCCTCTGGAGAACCTCTCATCTAGTTTGGTGTAGATCTCCATGCCATGCTGTATTGGGACTCCTTTTCTGGCGTTGAGGCACACACTGTTTTTTATAGGAAGAGGCCTGGCACACTATGCCATGACTCAGTTCAGTTTGAGTACAGGGAACTAAGCAGAGGACACTGGGCCTATCAAAACACTGTAAGCCCTCCCTCAGTCCAGTTCCTCTCACTTTCACATCTTGCCTTTTGCACAGGCTCAGGTTTTCAATCTGTAAACATACTCAACTGCAGCATCAGCCTTGGAAATAGGCAAGTTGCTTGTTCAGAGACTTTTATCCCATAATGCTTCAGTTAGGAATGACTTGCAACTTTAACATAGCTTGAGCACATTTGAAATAACAGAGGGGAGTATGTGGAAGGGCACTTTTCTGTTTTAAAATAAACATCAGTAGTGAAAAATTCAAAAGGCAGATATGAGAATATGAAAGTAGGACCCCAAATATGTGTGGCCATTTTTTAGTCAAGGAGTATTTTGGGAGGTATTCAAGTCATGTTTAGATATGCCACATCTTCTCCCCAAGACTTGGCACCTAGATTATGTTTTAAACAAGTTTTGGGATTGTGTTGACTCAGCTTTTATGCAAAGACAAACTCTGTAATTTGCCTACACAGTTAACTGCAAGATTGAAAACACTCTGAGGTGCTTTTATAACCAGAGCTAAAAGTAAACACACCAATCATATATTGGATATATTTAAAATGAGCAGTATAAGCAGTTTCTTTTCCCATTCACCTCCCTTATATATTGTGACCTTGAGATACAGGTGTGCTAAAAAAATGAGTGTCATTGGAAAAATAAATATATCAACAAGCTATGCAAGTTTGTTTTCAGTTTATTTTTCTAATGAACTGAATTATTACATTCTCAGACTGTGAGACCTTAACAATCATGAATACTTCCCTGATTTATGGAAAAAAGGCCAGAGAGGGAAAATGACTTTTCTAACTCACACAGGTAGCTAGTGTCAGAGTCAGGACTAGAACCATTATTGCTGGCATCTACTTTTATGCTCTTTTTATTATGCCATGCTGTTATGAGGATACTGGTAAGAATGATACAGTAAAAGCTCATTTACATATTTATTATTCTTTGGCAGGCTATCTGCCTGCTTTATCATCTATGTAGCCAATCATCACAGAGTTTCTTAAAGCATCCTCCATTTACTAGTTCCTAGTTCCAAAGCTCAGAAATCCAGTGTGCTGTGTCTAGGTTCTCCACTCCAGCTGCAAATCAAAGTGTTGGCTGGCCATGCACTCATCTGGACCCCAGGTTCTTTCCAAGCTCTTTTCTGTGGTTTTCAGAATCCAGTTTCTTAAGGTGGTAGGATTTGAGTCCACAAGCCCTTGCCAGCTGTCAGCCAGGACCTGTTCTCCATTCCTGGAGGCAGCTCCATGTTCCTTGTCATGTGACCTGCACATTAAAACCAGTGACAGCATGTTGAATTCCTGTGCTTCAGATTTCTCTGACTTCTTTTGCTACTAACCAGAGAAAACTTTCTGCTTTTAAAGAGGTCGCATGATTAGATTTGGCCATCCAGATCATCTTTGTATTTTAAGGTCGCCTGACTTGGGACTTTTAATTATTTCCACAGAACCCCTTCATAGCAGTATCTAGATTAGTGTTTGAATAACCATGGGATGGAAATCTTTGGGGAGCTATCTTTTGAATTCTGCTGCCACACCCAATTTATCTGGTGACCAAACTTTGGACAAACTCTATCATCTGTGACACTGTTGTGAACCTGGAAATACAAAGAGTTAAGGCAAGTATATAGGATTGGTCTATTTTTGTATTCCAAGGACCCAGTGATGGAAATGGCCTCTAGGCAGCAATATCTGTCACAGAATCCATGCACTTGATTACACAGATACAGCAGTCAATATCAGCCATAGCTGAAGTTATTTCCAAATAAGGCAGCTGGGACAGTCAAATATAGCAAGAAGTGATTGTTGGTAACAGAAGAAGAAAAATACTATAAAAGCATGGTGATGGTGATTTAAACACCTCTGTCCTCCTCATGCTGATAGAGGACCATGGTATTAATGAGCCCAAGTCATTAAAACAATGATCTTCTATATACTCAGTTTAAGAAGAGGAAATCTATGATAGAATGTAAAAGAAATTTCTATCAAAACTGACTTAAAGTTTTGACACCTAAAAAGGCTAACCTTAGCCGGGCGTGGTGGCACATGCTTGTAATCCCAGCATTCGGGAGGCTGAGACCGGAGGATCCAGGTTCGAGGCCAGCCTCCGCTGCCTAGTGAGGCACTCCGCAACTTAGCGAGACCCGGTTTCAAAATAAAGTATAAAAAATAGGGCTGAGGGTGTAGCTCGGAGGTAGAATGCCCCTGAGTTCAGTCCCTAGTACCGCAAAAAAAAAAAAAAAAAAAAAAAAAAAGGCTAACCTTAATGAAAAAAGTAGTCTACTTTTTTTATCTGAAGAAATATATATATAGAGAAATATATATATAGAGAGAGAAATATATATATATATTTTTTAATTTTATTTTTTTTTTACATCAGATCTCAGCCTAAATATCACATTCTCAGAGAGGCCATTCCTGATTCCCACACTTATAGTATTACCGCCTTGCCTTTTTCCAGCCCCTGGTACCTTGTGTCAGATCTCCTGCTGAGCTGCACAGCCTCACTTGTTTGATTGTTTATGACTTGTCTCACTCCTTTAGAATGGCACTTCTTGAATGAGACCTCCTCTAACTTAGTCTTTGCAGGATCTAGATCAGGGCCTCGCACAGGCGGACACTGAGCAGCTATTAGTTACATGTTGAAAACAGAGGTCCAGAGAGGTTAAATGTTCCATTGCCATGAAGGGCAATCCTACCATAACAGGAAGTAGCACTTTCAGTTTCCGGAAACTTCCTGTCACTTGAACTACTGGCATTCCTGATTACCAGTTTGGCAATTGGGTTGAGTGTCATAATGACTAGCTCAAGGTCATACAGTTAATCATATTAAGTGATAAAATTCACTTCCCCAGCCGGTGAGATTTTCAACCATTCTTTCATAAGGAATTTGTTTGTGTTCGAAAATATTCACTTTTTAGAGTCCTTTTGTGCATGTGTGAGTGTGGGGACTTAACCTAGCTAGGGGTATTCTACCTCTGAGCTATATCCACAGCCCTTTTTATTTTTATTTTGAAATAGGGTCTCTCTAAGTTGCTAAGGCTGACCTGGAACCTGTGATCCTTTTGTCTCAGGCTTCCAAATACTGGGATTATAGGTGTGTGCCACTGCAGCTGGCTCAGAGTTTAATTTTTTTTTTTTTGGCGGTACTGGGGATTGAACTCAGGGGCATTCTACTTCTGAGCTATACTCCCAGCCCTATTTTTTATTCTTTATTTTGAAACAGGGTCTCACTAAGTTGCAGAGTGCCTCACTAGGTAGCTAAGGCTGGTCTTGAACCCGGATCCTCCTGTCTCAGCCTCCCGAATGCTGGGATTACAAGTGTGCACCATCACACCCGGCTCAGAGTTTAATTTAAAAATTAAATTAAATAAATTATAGTCTTCCAGTGTTCCATTTGAAGTATTTTCAGCTCACTCTCTCTACCTTTTTCTCCTTGTAAATTCTCTTCCAAATTTGTTTCCATTTTCAGTATCTGTTAAACAAAAGTGACAGATTCATCTTCTGGTAGAAACTTCAAATCTTTTGAAATCTGGCCAGTGTTCATAACCTTCAACATCCTGGCTTTATTAAAAATATTGCCAACCCTTGAGATCCCAGCATAATTGGAGTTGAGACTGAATCAGAGATTTAAGCAAAGCAGAAGAAATGTGAGTGGCAGAAAACTATATGAAAATTATATTTTCAAAAGAAAACTCTCTGGGTTTGTCTTCTACAGATTATGCCAGATATTTCATTCTCTACTGCAATTTAAGTGAGGCATTTTGTTGTTGTTTAGGCAAGTAACTCCATTTAAATTTTACCACAACCAACTTGAAAATGCACTTTTGGGTTTTTATTTGTTTTGCCCTTTGTTACACTCTTTAGCCTCCCTTCAGCTCCAAGTCTGGCACTTTTTATTTATTTGTTTGTTTGTGATACAGGGGATTGAACCCATGGGTTTTCTACCTCCAAGACATATCAAACCCTTTTTAATTTTGAATATGGTCTCACTAAGTTGCTGAGGGTCTTGCTAAGTTGCTGAGGTTCCCATTGAACCAGCAATCTTCCTATATCAGCCTCTCAAGTACTAGGATTTAGACATGGGTCACCATGCCCAGCTTCTGGCACTGTCTTGAGTGCCCAGTAATTCACAAGGTATTACATAGGTGAGGTTGCTTTTGGCTTTTAACTAGTAGAAAATAACAGGCCTGGAAATGTGGCTCAGTGGGAGCACTTACCTGGCATATGTGAGTCCCATATTTAATCCTCAGCAATGCACACACACACACACACACACACACACACATACACACACACACACAAACACACACACACACACACACGAAAAGCAGCAAAGAGAATAGGGAAGCCAACACCATTTTTGTCAAGAGTTTAGATCGTTGGCATCCATAGATTGTAACATGATGGCTGACGTTGAGTATCTTGATAGTCTTCATCTTTTTCCAGTTTATGGGTTTCCTGAAGTTGTCCTTGTTGACTAACAAGTCTGAATGGTGCCAGTTTTTAGTTGTGTGTTTGCTTTTCAAATCTCTGGTTGATAAAGCTGTTTATGTCCAAAGCATTGCTTCTACTTCAGTGGAGAGAGAAGTAACCTGAGCCCTGAAACAGGCAAGCCAGATGAACGAGGAGGACACAAGAGCCGCAATAACTCTTTTTTTTTTGGTGGTGGTGGTACTGAGGATTGAACCCAGGAGCTTTCTACCTCCGACCTCAACCCCAAGCCTTTTACAATAACTCTTTATGTTATTGCAGAGAATGTTTACCTCTGAAGACTTGAACATCTTACAGACAGATAATTAGGGGGAAATAATCTATATGTCAAAATTATTGCACATTTTCCTGTATTATAAAGGATCATTGTGCCTATTTTATTAAGATATCTACCACATTCTTTACAGATCGTTGAATACTTAACAGAGGGGAAAACTGAAAGCTAAAGTATTCCAGGTCATTAATGATTAAAAGCAATCAGAAGTTAAGATAAAGCAAAGTTAAATTATAATGATTTTTAAATGGACATAAAAATCAATGAGAAATCAAGATAAAGCAAAATTGAAATTATAATATTTTGATGGGTCTAATGTACCTAAATGTTTTCTTTTCTTTTTTTTTTTTTTGCGGTACTGGCAATTGAACCCAGGGGCAATTCTACCTCTGAGCTACACCCCCAGCCCTATATTTTTTTCTTTATTTTGAAATAGAGTCTCACTAAATTGCAGAAGGCCTCATTAAGTAGCTGAGGCTGGCCACGAACCTGCGATCTTCCTATCTTAGCTTCCCAAGTACTGGGATTACAAGTGTGTGCCACCACACCCAGCTTAAATGTTTTATTTTAATGGACACAAATCTGAAAGGTTAAAATGCTTCTATATAGAATATTTGACAACTGAAATAAAGTATGATATTAAAATATAGCCTTTTGCCCTTAAGTATATAGCAGTTACGTTGAGATCAGAATATACAAAAGACAACAAATATGAAATATAAATAGGGTTAATGCCGTTTCCCAAACTTCAGTTTTTCTCCTGCAACCTTTGACTTTGGTCATATACTTAATAACATTTATTTTGTTTGCTCAATACTTTTCTCTGTTTTGATTTAACAAACTTATACAACTTCCGTTAAAGAAATAAATGAATATCTTACTACATAAATCAGTATCACTTGCTGTATAAGGAAACCCTAAAATAAGTAAAGTGGAAACAAAACTGTATTGTTAAGTTCAAACTTGATACTTTTGCTTGTGAAAGCCTCTCAGCTTATGTCCTACTTTGCTCTCTGTTTAAAAAAAGAAAGGATGTTAGGGTGGAGAAGCTCAAATGTTTCCTCTGAAGGTTCAGTAATTGAGTCTGCTGAAATAAACTGGCGAGAGACAGATTAATAGGAGAAAAGGCATACAAATTTATTGCCATGTGCATGTGCTTGGGAGCTACACAAGGAACAGATGGATAAGGCTTAAATACCATCTTCATAGGGGAAAGGGGAGTGGGGCTCTAGACACTGTTAGTGGGGGAGTAAATGATTTCTAGGGGAGATTAATGAGCCCGGAGAAGAGACAATGGCCCAGGACAAAGTTCTTCTGGCTCTATGAGTGTTTGATTTTCAGTCTCTTCCTCTGTGATATGTGTTTTATCTCCCTTGGCTAGTGACACTTCAGTAAGAAGGTTGAAGGTAGTCCTGTTCCTCCAGGTACAGACTTAGTCTTTAGTAGTTCAGGGAACTCGGAGAAAGGCCTCTACATTCACCACTCCCCACGTGCCCTTAGTTTGAAGCCCAAGGTGGTATGTTCTTGGGTCTCATTTTCTGAGCCCCAGCATTAGCATGTAAGAGACATGTTACTGTCAAGTGGAGCTTTCTTTCAGGTGACATCACCAGCTTAAAGGAGACTAGGATGGGAACATCCTTCTCAGGTTGTGACATGCAGCATGAGATGTGTTCCTGGGTCACCTGGAATTGTCTCTGGCACAGTAGCGTGGGTCCCATAGTTGGGGAATGCAGGCTTATAGGATACTGCTGAGATCCATAGTGTTTTTTTTTTTTTTTTTTGTCTTAAATATGCTAGGAATAGCAGCAAACTTTTGAAAATAATCCAGTACAAATAGGTGGAGCATGGTGATTTAAAAACCTTTTAAAATTTTATACTTTAATCCTTGCAGACATTTCTATTATAGGCCTTTTACTATATCTCTTCTGCCTCTTTCTCCCTTGCATTTTGAACAATTTGGTTTCTGCTTTCAGACATTTGCTCTGCAACATGCAGAATAGCAATCATTTTCTAAGGCTGGGATAGTAGAGAGAAAAGTACAGGAGAGAGTCAAATGCTGGCACACAATTCCCTTGCTCTTTGCTAGGACTTGGCTTCAAGTGGATTCACAAATAGGAAAACTGTTCTCATTACATTCAAAGCATAGTGTAGGAGAGGACCTGTGTGCCATACCTGGTCCTCAGGTGTGTGGGGGTGACTTTGGGCATACTTGGAACTACAGGATTGCCTTCCCCCACTCCCTAAAGGGTTCCAATTTGTCTTTTAGGTTTTAGTTTTGTCAATTAGTCTTTTAGTTTTTCAGAATACTTTTACATACTTATCTTATTTCATTTATTTGCCTTCTGTTGACTCTGATGATAAATTACGAAGAGAAATATTTTGTAAAAGTATGTGTAAATATTTGTAAACAGAAATAACTTGGGTTATCCTTGATACTGATTTCTTATATTAATGTGGATAATAAAATATTGATTGCAGTTGCATTTAATTGTTAAAACCCTTTAAAATAACCATCTGGTCATTAAAAGTCTTACATTTTTTTCATAGCTTTTGGATTGGTAATTGCATTGCTAGGGAAATTTATTTGAAGCATCTAATTGGAAAGAAGAAAAATAATCTATACAAGAAGATATTCATTAATGATTCCATTTTAAAATGGAAATAATCTGTGTTTTACCAATAGGGTAATAACTAAGTAAACTGGGGTATAACAACCCTCTGAATGTTTATACAGCTCTTACAACATAAATATTGAATTCAGAAAAATGGTTAATCAATAGGAAATAATAACATGAGAATGTATGTTATGGTTACAACTCTGTGTATACATATGCAGTATATTGTACAAATTTTATATCTCAGATACACTTCAAAAAACTAGAGAAGACACAAGAAAATAAAGCATCTGCTATTAAGGTGGAATTTTTTTACTTTGTTAGTTAATATTTAGAAACTATTTTCATCAGGAATAAAATTCAGTAGAAGTAAAAAAAAAAAAAATTAAAATTGACCACACATGTAAAAACAAGTGCTAGTAAGACATGAGCTCTAGTTGTATAAAGAAGTCAAATAAGCATGAATAGTAATAGAGCCATAAAACTTCAAGGCTGTGGAAGACATGTGTGGTATCATTTTAACTTTTGATAGTGTGGTAGTTCCTCTCAGTCTCATCAACCCACTCGGACTGTCCCCTAGCATAATGCTTGTTAACTGTCATTCACTAAAGGATGAGTAGATGGGTGAATGGATGGCTTTCTAAGAACATATATCTAAATCAGAAGTTAAGCTAGAAATTATAGGGAGGAAGAATGAGCTTCCAAAATCAATGTGACCCAAAGATCGATCTGAATAGAATTGAGATGAATAGAATATAATAGAACAGACTAATTAGAACCAGAAAGATCTACTTGGATAAGGGTAGTGTAGAGGGAGGGAAAGAACCAAGTTTGTTGGGGAATAGAGGGCTTTCAGTGCTGGGGAAGTAGCATTCTTGTGGGTGTGTAAGTAGAAGGTGGCACAGAGATATAGATTATACAGGATGGAAGGTGGGTAAACTGATGTGGTCAGTGATGAGCAAGAGTGCTAAAATCTCCCAGTGCCCCTGGAGAGGCAGACCTTGCTGTTACTAAACGAATGGATTCAAAGAAGGATTTGGGTCAATGTATACTCTGAGACGTTTTCAGATTTTCAGATAAGCCCTTTGCGTGTGGCTAGTATATCTGGAGCAGCCTTTCGTCATCCTCCTCCTCCTCCTCCTCCTCCTCCTCCTCCTCC
>PVLC010004528.1:0-84167 GCA_004027655.1 Graphiurus murinus | reverse complement strand
AAAAAAAAAAAAAAAAAAAAAAAAAAAAAAAAAAAAAAAAAAAAAAAAAAAAAAGAACTTTGGAAGGGGCACCTACTACTAAAAGTCAGAGAGACACAGAAGAAGATGACTCTGGACTGGCCCTAAGACTTGGGAGCCAGCTAGGGAACACAATGTGTATTTGGAACCAATCATAAAGAGACAATATAGGACCACCCCACTTTTCCAGCACGTAGGTGCTGTGACATAGAGGGCATTGTCACCAGGAAGGTGGAGAAGGGCGTTATCTGGTTGGGCAGAGGATTCTGAAGTGGGTCCTCTAGCAAGTACTCCAAATGAACATACTAAGAAAGGAATGAAAGACATGGGTCTGCAAACATCTTTGTAGAGCTGCAAAGAGGTGTTGTGCAAAGCTGATGCAAGGTGCCTCCCTTTGCTTCTCCTCCATTAATTCTTTGAGGCATGGGGAGTAGACTTCCAAGTATCATAGGATGTCAGGCATGCTGCTGAGGACAGTCCAGAAATAAGAGCACAGTTGCTGGGGTCCTGGGAAGACAAAGACCTCAAGGTGATGCTAGAGTGAAATATCACATCAGAGGGTGCTGAATTGAAGTCAGGAGGAAATGGGGTCTGAGAACATGGGCTCTCCACTTTGGCAACTGTAAAGGACCCATCTACAGATTGGGGTATTGGCACCAACGGCATTTTCAGCTTTTGTGTGTCATCCCTATGACTCAATGTTTTTATATGTTGCTTCCTGTTTATTAAATTCTATTCCTGATAACTTCGTGATGAGGTCGTTGGCAGGCATGCCTGTCTCATATTTTATAAGGTCCTAGGAGGGGTAAATGGGGCATGTATGGAAGGGAGGGTGTGTCAAAAATGGGGCATTAATTAATGAAACAGATCACCAGGAAGGAGAGTTTATGGGGAAAAAAAATGCTCTGACAAAGTTACGCACAGACATCTGTCTAGAAATAATTTGAAGTTGCTGTGTGTGTGTGTGTGTGTGCGCGCGCGCACGCACCACTGAGGATTGAACCTTGGAGTATTCTTTCTCTGAGCTATACTCCCAGCCCATTTTGTGTGTGTGTGTGTGTGTGTGTGTGTGTGTGTGTGTGTGTGTGTGTGGTACTAGGGATGGAACCCATGGGTCTTCTACCTCCAGGCTACACCCCCAGCCCTATTTTATTTTTATTTGGCTTTGAACCTGTGATTCTCCTATCTCAGCCTCTGAAATACTGGGATTACAAGTGTGTGCCACCATGCCCAGCAGCTAATTTTATTTTTTTGTTTTGAAACAGGGTCTTGCTAGGTTGCTGAGGCTATCCTTGAACCTGCAATTTTCCTGTCTCAGCCTCCTGTGTACTGGGATTATAGGCATGTGCCACCATTTCTGGCCCTAAATATATTCTGTATCTTCACTTGCCTTTTCATGAATTTATTTATTCATTTAATTTTATACTTTTGTTAGTGCATTGCATTGCCTAACACATGAGATTTTCTGGGGGACATTTTATATCCAAACTGTAACAGAAAGCACGCAGATCATTGCAAAGAGTGTGGCTTTCATTCCTAGACAGCAGCCTTTGCAGTGCATTTGCAGAGGAATGATCTAGTCTGCTTCACATTTTAACAGAATCGCTCTGGCTGCTATGTTTCAGAGGTCCAGGCCAGAGAGGGTGGTGGCTTGGACCAGGATAGTAGCAGTGGAGGAGCCAGAAAGAGGCAGCAACATGTTGAGAGTGACGAGGAGGCCAGTGTGGCTGGAACCTGGCATAGGATGGTGCTGGAGGGGACTACTGACAATATTGAGTGGGCAGGATCAGGGACCACAGCTATTGAGGCATTGGTCTTTTGGTTGTTGGATTGTGGAGGGTTCTGACAGGGTCCTGGAGTAGAAGCCAGAATGGCAGGGGGCACTTAGGGTGGGAGTGCTCAAGCTTAGAAAGTATTTTAAGAGAGAGAGAGAGAGAGAGAGAGAGAGAGAGAGAGAGAGAGAGAGAGAGAGAGAGAGAGAGAGAGAGAGAGAGAGAGAGAGAGAGAAAGAGAGAGAGAGAATTCATATGCATGTGTGTGATACTGAGAATTGAACCCAAGGGTACTTTACTTCTTAGCCAGACTCTTTTTTTTTTGTACTGAGGATTTAACCCAGGGCGTTCTGCCTCTGACGTACACACATACACATCCCTTTTTGTTTTTTATTTTGAAACAGAGTCTCACTAAGTTGCTGAGGCAGGTCTTGTACCTGAGATCCTCTTGTCTCAATCTCCTGGGTCCTGGGATTACAGGTGTGCAGCACCACATCTGGATTTCAATATTTTAACAACTCTGTGGCCTATGGATGTGTTCCAACTGAACTCTAGTGATTAGGACAGACCAACCCAACCATGAGGACTTGGAGGGTCCAGGGAGAGTTTTGCTCGTGGCCTGACAATATTGTGGTGCCATTCCTGGGATGGTGACAAGACCACAGCTGGGTTTTACAGAACTGAGACTAAGCCAAGGAGAGACAGGTGCTTGCTTCAGCCACAGTGTTTAAGTGGAGACAAACATCAGTACGTAAGACAAATATTATTTCTGTGTGCTATCTTAATAATTTTACAGTCATACAAAATAAAATCCATTGTGAACAAGATACCAACATTTTCAAACAAGAGAGCATCCAACCCTGCTCTTGCATGACCTTGGCTTCCCTTGCTCAACTCCACACAATCGCATTCTGTGGGTTGCTCTCTTTTTAAGTAGATTTTTGATAAATATTGGTTCATCGTGGACATTCTGCATTGATTTTGATTTTTTTTAAATGCTACATGAAAAAATTATTTGTCTTGATTGCTGAGTATTTTGGATGTCTCCGGACACTTGGGGCCTCACCCTGGTTTTGAAGTGACAACCTGGGTTTGGGGAGTGAGCGTGGAGGCCCAGAGAGGCTAGTGTGGATATGGGCAGACTGTGGAGGTGGGATGCACACGTGAGATGCAGCCAGATTGTCTGCATGCGGGAGGGCCTGCTGCTCCTCCTTCCCAGGATTCTGAGGAGGGGGCACAGGGGGGTGCTGTCAGCAGCCATCTGCGCTGTGGGCCTGCCAACCAGGCCTGCAAGCCAAGTGCCTATTTTGTCAGTGAGGCTGCTGGGGAGCCAATTTCCCAGGAAGGTTGGGAAGTTGGGAAGTACCTCATGGTCTGACTCGGTGGTGCCTCGGAGCCAACCCGAGATTCTCCCCAGGAGTGGATGGGACCATCTCTGCTCCCATCGGGTGCCCACTCTGATCCACTCACCTCAGTCACAGGCGAGGGGAGCCCTGGTTCAGGTGTGTGTGGTCTGCAGAGGCCCACCAGCCACGGGCTCCTACCTACCTGCTCCTTCACTGGGTATCTTCAGTCTGCCCAGTAGCATTGCCATTGCTAGTCACTTCAGACTTCAAGGACCTCATGATAGCTGAGAAGTGATGGGTGCGCCTGGAGTGTCCCCTCGTTGGAGACACCACTAGGCGGAACTCAAGAGCCACCCCTAGCTGACTCTCCCTTTTGTTTTTCTAGCCTCCATGGAGGTGAGCTCACCAGCCTGAGCTTCAGTTTGTCCAGATCATCCCACTGTGCCTTCATCCTTCTAGAAGCCTCTGTGTCACTATGCAGAGCCTGGGAATGAAGCCAATGTGAAGCACAAAGCTGAACAGTTACGAGAGAGCCAGTCTGGATACATCATTGGAGTCCCTAGATGCAGCTATGCCTGAAGCCAGCACTTCTTAACTACATGAGTCATTAAATTACCTTTTTTGTCTTAAACCAAAATTTCAATTGGGGTGTCTTTCCCTGGCATTAGCAAGATTGGGCCATGCTCAGTTGTAAGAGCTTACTTACCTATGAGAATCCTATCTGGGAGAGAAGGTGGCAGGTACTTCCCAGGGCCAGTGTGGTATAGAGCCTGACTACTCAATCTGTGGTCTTTGGACCAGCGGCATTAGCATTAGCACTGCTTAGGAACTTGTTGGAGATGCGGAATCTCAAGCCTTTCCCCAGAGTTGCAGAATCACAATCATTATTTTGATACATTGTAACAAGATCCCCAGGTGATAAATATAGACAATGAAATGTGGGAAGTGGTAAAGTTTGTATATAGGTTGAGTGTCTCCCTCAAGGGTTCATGCACATGTGGGAAGCGTGGCCCCTAGTATGGTGGTGTTAAGGTGGTGGAAGCTTTAAGAGATGGGGCCCAGTAGGAGATTATGAGGTAATTGGGGGTGCTGCCAACCTTGGAAGGGATTAATGTAGCTCTTGTGAGATCCTGCAAGAGCAGGTTGTTATAAAAAGAACAAGACTGGCCCCTGAATCTCTCTAGCTTCCTGTCTTACCATGAAACTACTCTAGCATGCGTTCCAGCTATTGGGATGCCATTCCCATGAGTCCCTAACCAGAGGCCAAACCAAGGGGCTGTCCTATCTTAGACTTTCAGCCTCCAAAACCGCCAGATTTAAAAAATTTTTATTTTCTTTATAAAGTCTGCAGCTTCATGAATTTTGTTACAGCAATAGAAAATGGACTAGTAGAAGCATTTGTGTTGAGAACCAGGAAGAGTTTCTCTAGCTTCCTGGGTCTTCTTTTGTGATTGGGTAGGATTTAGCAGTTAACTGGAGTTTGGGATCAGGGTTCAGATCACGGCTTTGGCTGTTTATCAGTTCAAGGACAATGAACAGGCTTATTTTTAGATATCTCTGAGCCTCAATTCTCTTCTGGAGAATGGGAGTAATAACAGTAGCTAATTACCAGTGCTTTTAAAAGGATTCGGTGTGTTTTACTCATGGAAAGTGCTTGGCACGCTGTCAGATATAGAGGAAGAGCTCAAAATGTGGCAGCTATGACTATTTCCACAACTCTGTGGTGGGTTTGCTTTGTGTTCAACCCACCTAATAACTTTTGATAGATCGAATGAGACAACAGATGGAGAAACATTTTTGGAATGTGCAAATTGATGAGAAAAGAGTGATTTTTCTAAATCTTAAAATCGTTCGGAAAGGTTGTTTCATTTATGTGTGGCTCATAGCTGGTTGTCCCATGAGTCCTGTGCTTTTGAACAGGGTAGGAACCAGATAAAAAAGGCGAGGAGAGGTCCCCGGGAGGGAGCAGGTCTCTGAGCTGAGGGTCAAATGAGCAAAAGGACACACGTCTTCTAGCGAGAGAACGAATACTCATCGGAGTACTTGGGCAGTGAGCCCTGGCTGAAGACAGACCCCACAGAGTCCTGGGTGGTAGGTGAGGACCTTGGGCTTCAACTCGCAGGCAATGAGATGAAACTGATCACAGGGACCCCCAGATGACACTGGCAGTCCTTTGACTTGTTGGATTACCAATCTGTTTCTCACTTAAGAAATGGCTTCAGGTATTGCACAGAACTCAGATAAACTCCAGCTGGGCCTTGAAGGCCTGATATAGTCCAACTCCAGCACTGTGGTGTGGGGAACACAGGGTAAACTTACCCCGAAGCCAGTGAAGGCCATGCAGGAGGAGCAATCTGCCATGCTGAGAGTGATTCAGCCTGCCAGCAAGGTGCCACCCAGCGGGAGGTTTGGTGCCCAGCCTGGGGTCTTGTGTGATTGACTCGGTATGTGGTTGAGAGTTGGGTCTCACCCTGACTGAGACCATCAGCGAGGTGGGAGTTAGGTAGGGAGAGCTCCTGCAGGGCGCTGCCAAGACTCCAGCATGAAATCTGCTGTAGTATTGGAGAAGGCAAATGGATCCTCTGTTCAGTCCTTGATTCCACTCTAGGGCTCCATCCTGGTGGGCATTTGCAGGGATAGGAAAGTAGAAAGGGACAAAAGTTCATTAAGTAACATTCATGCCCCAATCAATCTCTGAGATAACCCGTGGTCACTAAATGAAGATGCTGAGACTGAGAGGTTGAGAAACTCCCAACTCCAGCTTCAGGCATGGGGAGGCATTGAGATATGATGAAGTGAAGGGGCTAGATGTCAGGCAGAACTGGGTTCATACCCCTTCTTACTGCTTAGTTGCTTCCTATCTGTAAGATCCTGGACAATCTTTCACTCATTGTGCCTTCTTTTACCCCATCAAAAGTAAGGATAAACCAGGTACAAGTGGCACACGCTTGTAATCCTAGTACTTGGGAGGCTGAGACAGAAGGGTTGCAGGTTTAAGGTCAGCCTCATCAACTTAGTGAGGTCCTCAGCCACTTAACAAGATCCTGAAAAAAAAAGTAGGGAAAAGTACACCCTTTCTTATGTTAGTGATATTAAAATTACCCTTGGGAGCATAATTAGAGTACAGAGTGCAGTATATAGGGCAGAATTAGAGACTGGTAAAGACTGCTGATTATCTCATTCAGAAGCTAATGGAATGGGGGGGGGGATTAGAACATAGATGGAGTGGTAAATTCAGGAAAGGCCTCTGGGAGGAAGAGACTTTTCAACTAAGAAAAGAAGAGCTAGCACCATGATTCTTTGGGAATCAATGGTTCACTGTAGTTGGAATGGTAGGAAGATCCGGTGGCCAAGATGAGACTCTGAGCAGCCTGTGGAGAAGCTTGGGAGCACTTACCTCTGTGCAGCTTCTCCCTCCTTGGGCCCACGGCCACCCCTCACCTCTGGAGGAGGGATGTGCACAGTTGTTGATCAGAAAGACCTGTACTTAGAAAGATGAGGTGGATACAGAGCAGAGGAGAGTGAGGGAAAGCTCCAGGTAGTTCTGTCTGTTTGTCAGCATATCTGACTATGGTCATTTGTCAAGAATGATGACTGCCTCTTCACTTCCTTCAAAACTCTTGCAGAAGCTCCCATTTTGGCCAGCTCTATCCCAGAGCCAGGCAGCAAGGGGGCTCTGGGAGCTGCAGTTACAATTCAACCAAGTTGACAGCACAGTTATCACCATGCTTGTCCCCTGCTTCCCAAGTCAGGGGGAACTTGGGGAGGAGCAAGTTTGGAGCAAGAAAAATCAGGAGCTCTGTTGCAGACACATTTCATCTGAAATGCCTACTTAAGATGGACTCCAATAAGCCCTGAATCCTGCTATTCTCCCTTGAATGGTCTTCTTCCCTTAAGTGTGGACTGGATTTAGTGACTCACTTCTAGCAAATAGAACTCAGCACAGATGATGGAATGTTACTTCTGAGATTAGGGTACAAAGAGGCCATAGCTTCTATGTTGGATACTCTTGTTCTTATTCCTTGATTTGAGGCAAGCCAGATACCTCTTGATTAGCTAACTATTAAGAGGCCCACATGACAAAGAACTAAGGGAGACCTCTGGCTAATGGCCAATGAGGAACTGAGGTCCCTGAGTCCAAGGACCGGCCAGGAACATAATCCTGCTAGCAGTGAATGTGTTTGGAAGCAAATCTTTCCTTAGTTCAACCTTCAGATGAAACTGCAGCCCAAGTCAGCAACTTGGCTCCAACCTCTTGAGAGAACTGGGGTCAGAGGCACATAAGTAAGTGGCTTTGAGATTCCTGACTCACATAAGATGTGAGATAACAAATGCTTATTGTTTTAAAATGCTAAATTTTGAGAATAACTTGTTATGCTGTAATTGATAACAAATATAGACAATCACAGGGTATTTGTGCTTAAAGATGAAAGGAGAGCTCAAGGCTGGAGATACTTGTTTAGGAACTGTTAGTATTTGACGGCATTTAGAGTTGTGGGACTGGATAAAATTATCCAAGTAGAAAGAGTGGCCAGAGAAGAGCAGAGGTGTGAGAAGTGAGCCTCTAGGCTCCCAGCAATCAAAGGCTGGCCAAAGTCAAGAAATTCAACAAAGCAATGGACACAAAGTGGCTGAGGTGGAACAGAAGCAGAAGGGTGTGGTGCAAGGAATCAATGTCAGAAGAAGGTGGAGACAGAGAACTGCCCATTGACTTTGGTCACATGGGGTTGGTTAGTGGCAGCCTTGACCAGGGCAGTTTAAGGGGAGTGGAGGCTCAGCAACACCAGCCAAGGAAAGCAGGGAGAGGGGAGGGGATTGTGTGACTGACTACATGGCAGGACTTGTACCCAAAGAAATATGAAGTTTCCTTTTCAGTTCCAGTGTAACTGTGCCTTCCTGTGTGGTTCTTGCCCTTGGGAGATGGGAGGCCAGAGAAGGGGACAGAGAGGTTGGGGCAGAGTAGAGGGTGGCACAGGGGAACCAGGCACCTGGAGCAAGCTTGTTAGCAGAGCCAGGGAGCGCAAGTGGAAGAGCTTCTATGTATGATCTGAGCTAGAAGTCTACCCTGTGACCATTCAGCAAACACTGCACAGGGACTCTGCTAGACAGTGGTGATCTGTCATCAGGTAGAACTCATCCCAGAGGGAGAGGGTGCATGGCCTGGGGAAGGCAGATGTTTTGATAAACATTATAGGACCTTGTGAGTAGTCAAAGTAAAATAGAGGTCCCTCCTGCTGTGCTGTAGGAGCCAGGGAAGGAGGGCCCACGTTTGTTTTGATGAATGAAGACTTCCTGGAGGAGGTGACATTGGAGCAGAACTTAAAGGCCCAGTGGCTAGCACTGTCTCCAGCTCCTTTGCACCTCTGCCTTCTAACCCCACCTGCTCTTCTTCCTTTGCCAACTCTTCTCAATCTCCCTCCCTCTCTCTCTCCCCTTCTTCCCCAGCTTCTCCCCTCCCCCAAGTTCTTCTCTACTTCACCTCCTACACCTTCCCCTTACTCTCTCCTCTCTGCTTCCTGTTTGTCTCCTCCCCCTCCCTGCTCTTTTTTCCTTTTCCCTCCTTCCCTGGCCCAGGATGAAAGGCCTCCCCCCAGCCTCCCAGCTGATGAATTATGTATGCCCTCCAGCGGGTGTGCCTGGCATCCAATTAGGGCCTTGTCCAGGTTGATAACATAGACAGATTAAAATGTAATTCATCGGGGTTGACATTTAAGCCCCAGTATGAACGGCATGGGAGAGAAGCAATGCTCTCCTGAGAGAGAGAGAGAGAGAGAGAGAGAGAGAGAGAGAGAGAGAGGTGTTTGGGGTGGAGTGCTCTCAGATACATGAACTTGTTTAATTAATGCCAGCTACTCAAGTAGTCAGCCCGCAGACTGGGCCTTCTGATGCACAATGGGACTGGGGAAGGCCCAAAGCAGGCTTTGAGCCAACGCAGATTTTTTTTTCTTTTTCTTTTTTTTTAAACATTTTATCTGGAAATAATTTGAGATTTACACAAGAGTAGCAACCGTAGTACAGAGAGTTCCCATATACCCTTCGCTGAGCTTTCCGTAATGTTAACATCTTATGTAACCACGGAACAATGATCAAAACTAAGAAATTAACACTGGTACAATCCCATTAACTAAACTACTGATGTTTTTTGGATTTCACCCAGTTTCCCACTAATGTCCTTTTTCTATTCCAGGATCCGGGCCAGGACCTCACATTCCAAAGCAGCCTTTTGTGATCATGCCTCCCCAGAGACAGCAATTCCTCCCAGCACCCCAGGCTATCGGTTCTCGAACTGTAGAGTCCAGAGAATTACCCAGGATTTTGTTTAAAGGGCATATCCTCCCCTAGATATTCAAATTTGGAAGTCTTGGGTAGAGCCCTGACATCTATCTATCATTTTTTGTGTGTGGTACTAGGGGTTGAAATCAGGGGCATTCTACCTCAGAGATACACCCCCAGCCCTTTATTTTTTATTTTGAAGCAGGATCTTGCTAAGTTGATGAGAGCCTCATTAAATTGTCGAGGCTGACCTTGAACCTGCAATCCTGTGTCAGCCTCCCAAATACTGGAATTATAGGCATCTGCCACTATGCCTGGCTTGGCATCTATGTTTTTACCAACTACCCCAGTCCACAGAGATGTTGGCCCTGACCAGTATTCAAAGTGAAGTCTGGCTGGTTCTTAGTTTTTTTGCCAAGTCAATTGTCAACCTGTGGATTTCTTTCATATCCTGTCTCAACCTTAGGGCAAAGCAGGGTTCCCCATACCCATTGCCTAATGCCAGATCCTAGAGGGAGGAGCTGGGCTACTGTGCCATCTTTCCTTTTTACCACTGGGCTGGACAGTAGCTGGCTAGGGCAAAACCCCAGGTAAGTCTTCCTTGCTTGGATAGGGAAGGAGATGACATTTACTACCAGTCAGAGAGATATACACCTTATCATTTAATCCACAGAATAATCCCTGCCAGGAGACACTATTTTCCTTATTTTATACAGGAAGAAACTGAACAAAAGTGATATGAAGTGTAGGATTGGCAGATTTAGCAAATAAAAATATAGGAGGCTTAGTTAAATTTGAACTTGTACTTTGAAATATTATTATTCATTGGACATTCAAACTTAACTCGCCCCCTGTGTTTTATCTTGCAGCCCTAATTAAGTGGCGGTTCATGGCTGTAGAGACCTGGATGTGGGCCTGACTCTGAGGCCTGCAGCATGGGCACCCTTCTGCTTGCCCGCCCAATGCCTGCCTCACCTGGGAGGCCACACGCAACAGCAGGTGGGGACCATGTGTATTTATCCCCTGCCGTATCTCCAGGCCCTAGCGCAATAGGGCAATAGGTGCTTGATAAATATTTGTTGAATAAATGAATGGCTAAATGTATTCCTGAATGGACTCTCTGCTCTCTGTAGCAGAGAAGGAAGGTTGAATAAACAGAGAGGCTAAGCCGGGGAGGTGTTGGGCAATTAACTTGCTGATAGGAAAGCAAGATGAGTGAGGGGTCTGAGGCCTCGTGTCCACACCTGGGGGCTCAGCTCTTGCCCCCTGAACAAGAGCATAGAGGCAATTCTTCTCGTCTTAACCTCTAGGACATCTGCTTTCTCAGCTGTGACATGAGATTGCGTCTCTTCCAGCTCTGGGCTTCCGTGACTCTGATTTTTCTTCCTTATCCCCACACTCTTGAATAGGTTTAAAAAATATGGCTAAATGGGAAGGTCTGCTACCAGTCCCTAGAGAGTTGTTTCCCACATTGCTGTTTCTCCTCTGTCCTCTTCCTCCTCATCCTCTCCTCCTCCGTGGCAATGTGCTGAGCACCCTCCTTGGTGCCTGGCCTTGTGTCGTTTTCCCTCGAATGCTCCCTGCTACCCTGTCAGATGAAATCAGAAGCCCAGAGAGACCCGGTACAGCATAGTTCCTCACAGACAAGGGAAGACGTTGGGAGCGCATTGTATCTTTTAAAATAGACCTGTTGTCGTCGGAATGTATTTTTAGCCGTGGGAGAGATTGGCATGCTCTCAATGCCACCATCTGCCAAAGGCAGTTGCTAGGCAACTGACACTGACGACAGCGAGGGGATGGCTTCACGCAGGATCTGGGGACCCTGGTGGCCCAATCCCTCTCCACTGTCTGGTTCCTGCGTGACAACAGCCGGGCTCAGGAGAATAAACGTTCCTATCCTTCTAGGAGAGGCCAGGGAGCTGATTCAAGGTTCGTGAGCTGAGCTCAGAGGGGGCTGCCCAGGGAAGAAGGGCTCCTGGGCCACCTCTGTCCCCTCCATTGGAAGATTTTTCTATTTAAGAAACATCAGATGCTGCCGTGGTTTGGGGCTGGGCTCTGGCCGCAATGAGCCCAGAGAATAAACATCCCTCTCCCCCAGCCCTATGCATAGCCTCAGTCTGAGACAGGGTGGGAGCTATTTGGAGGTAGTTGGCCCAAAGGAAGAACCCTGAGTACAGCAGCAGGCCTGGCCAGCACCCTTAGGATTCAGTTTTTTGTACTCTATGTGAAACGTCTCCACTCTTTTCTGGCTCCCTATTTTTTCTCCTTCAAAGTTAGGATATTGCACCAGACAGAATGCATTTATAAGGATAAGAAGCAGAACATCCACAGACTAGAAAAATCTGAACAAGACCTGGGTTTAGATCCTGCCTGTGCCTCTTCTGATCATGTGTGAACCCAGAGGAGACAGTGAACTCAGTGCCTCAGTTTCTTTATCTTTAAAGGATAGTAGCAAGGCTCTCACTGTGCTGCGCGAACCCAACAAAGTGGCTCATGGGAGAGATGCGTCTTTACTTTGGCATATTTTAGAGCACAGAAAGTGGGTGGGTGTTATTCGGTAGCAGAGACTCTGCGCCTCCACCATGATCATCTCTCCTCTTCCTTATTAACAGACCTGAAGCTGGGCATGTAGCCAGCCTCCCTTGCAGCCAAATTCTCACCAAAGAGGCATGAAACGAAGAGACAGGTGCATCATATACTTTGCTCATGTACACGAAAGGTGCCTCCCAAGATGTCCCCTGTCTTTTCCTTCCTGTGAGCCAGGACACAGCAATGCCTGCGACACCACTTTGATCAAGCAGAGCAGAAGAACAGGATAGGGGTAAGGTGGGGGTGGCAGAGCGAGAAGATGGCAGGAACCTGGACTGTCCCAGTCTTAGTACAGTTTGGAGGAGGACTGAGCAGATGTGGTTTGATGGAAGGACATCAGCACCTGCAGGTGGGCGGGGAGGTGACAGAGGTAAGGGAAGGCAGCCAGGAAAGGCTGTCTTATCAAGCCAGTCTCCACAGGGGAGCTCTAGGAAATAGGGGGGAACCCAGTTTCTGAGCTCTGATACCCGTCAGTCCCTGAGGGACACCAGGCACCTCCAGGCTTCTAAGTGCTGGTGGGCAGAGTGAACACTGGCAGCACAAGGGCAGTCAGCTGACAAAGACACAGGTGCCGGCCATCAGAGGGCAAGGGGCTCTAAGGGCGTGTCCACACTGCACTGCAGCATTCGCCCTGGTTCTTCAGAGGGAGAAATCAACTTCTGTGTTCTTTGAGCCACTGACTATTAAGGATTCTCTACAGCTTAACTTTCCCCCTAACTAATTTCCAAATACTATGCATAGAGAAGGTTTCTGAATCCCTTCAGGTTCCTGGATTCCATGTGATACTTAAGAGAGGTTACATCATAGTTGGAGAGTCTTAGGAAATAGAAGTGTCTCAGCAGAGGATACAACTGAATGGTGGTAATGGTGTTTCTAGGACTCAGGTAGTGCATGGAACCCATCTTCTAAGGGGTGGATGAGTGGCCCTGTGCCATCAGGGAAGGCTTCCTGGGGGAGGCAGACTGATGCTGGGCTTTATCTGCTGGAGAGGACTTGGAGAGTTGAGGGGGGGGGTGGTATACTTGCTGAGCCATAGGATAGCTCCCTGTGTCAGGTACAGGGGAAGCAGCCACCTTGGCTTGTGTGGCTGCAGGGTGGTCTCAGGCCAGTGGATGCTGGATTTGTTATGCATTTAGGTTGGGCTGAAGGATTGGGCTGAATTTCTATGCTTTTAGTGGGGGCTAGAAGACTCTGCTGAGCTAGAGAACTCCTCTGAGCCTGGAGGAAGGGGTGTAGCCACAAGGCACATCACCATTGTCCCTTTGTTCTGAGAAGGGAGATAGTGGCAGGTTACCCCATCACATACCTAATGCTGGTAATGTCCAAGTAGCATGTCAGGACTCACCAGGGCAGGGGCCTGCACAGCAGTCAGGGACCAGAGCAAGGGTGGTGCAGTCGATGGCCAGGCTGGATGCTCGGGATGGGCACTTGTTCAGGCAATATGTCCAAGTGTCTTGGGATATGGGGAGCACTCAAATTGCCTTGAAAGGCAGGGCTGAGAGTCCCTCAGAGATCATCTGGTCCAGTCCTTCATTTTCAGGATGGCACCATGTAACCTAGAGAAGGGAATTGACTTGCTCAAGGCTAGCAGAGGTAAAAGAATCCAGATTTTCTGGTTCCCCAGGTGGTAGTCAACATAGAGAAAGGTGGGGCCACAGGCCTGGAACATGCCACTGCCAAGATATGGGCCACAGCTCCCCTGATAGCCCCTTTTACTAATGTCTGTCAGCTCATGATTATTGCAGAACTCAAAGGATGATAATATTTGGTCACTCTGTCTCCAGGTATGGTATATCCTCAACCTATGGCTGGTAGATACCTTTCCCTTTCCTTGAGATGTCTGTAACTTCTGCCACCTTTCTGGGTTCTCGCTCAATAATTTACCTGTTTTCCTTGATGTCTAACTGTAGCCATTTCTGCTTTGCTTTTCATGTGATTTATTTATTTATTTATTTATTTATTTATTTATTTATTTACTTTTGTGATATGAGGGATTGAACTCAGGGGCATTTTACCTCTGAGCTGTACCCCAAGCCCTATTTTATTTTGAACCAGGGTCTTGCTAAATTGCTAAGGGCTTTGCTAAGTTGCTCAGGCTGGCCTAGAACATACAATCCTACTGACTCAACCTCCCTAGTATAGGGATTACAGGCATGTGCCACCATATCCAGCTTGGTTTGATTTAACTTCCAGGCACAGGTGGGTTGTGCTGATGAATGTAAAGATTCTCTTTGTGTTTCATCCTCTTTGGGAAAATATGGGCAGCTTCTTTTGTTCTCTTTGGAAAATGTGTGTCTGGAATGGAGAGAGGGAGGAGAGGTGTAGCCTTGAGCTTCCAAGAGAAAAGGAGAGCGCCTCTGGAGACAGTGCCGAGTGACCCAGGCCAGTGGGGGTGGGGAAGTAGAGAACCCCTACCCCCAACTAAGTCAGGGTGCTTATGGCCAACACAAAACACAAGATGGATTAAACTGTGGGAGGTCAAGGGCTTGCCTCAAACCTACAGGTTACAGAGGGAGAGATCAATGAAGATTCTAGTAGTTAGAGAGGATGCTATGGAAGAAATCTCCAGTGAGATGCTGACAGGTGGAACCAGGCAGGCAGGGAAGGGGAGCAGGAACAGGTGGCACCCGTGTGCAAGGGGGCTATGAAGAAAGCAGAGGGCCCAGCTGTGGAGAGCAGGGGTAAAGCTGTAGAGTTAGGTTCATTTCGATGGTGAATGGGTGGGGCTGGGGAGGGGCAAGTTGAAAAAGAACCAATCAGAGTAGAGGAGGGAGGAGACAGTTTCCTAATGCCAAGTCCAAGATAGGAGGCCAGTAAGTTCTAACTGGTCTCTGCTTGCCTCGGAGGGCTTCATGGGGCAGTGGAGTCTCCTCCATCTCCACTGTTGGGAATGGGAGATGGGAGATAGGGTGGGTGTCCATGGAGGGATCCAGTGAGTGAGACAGAAAGAGATAAGATGGGCAGATTCCTGTGGTGTAGGTCACCTACAAACATTTATTTATTTATTTATTTATTTATTTATTTATTTATTTATTTATTTATTTATTTATTTATTTTGGGGGTGTTGGGGATTGGATTCCAGGGGCATTCTACCTCTGATCCAGAACCCCAGCCCCATTTTATTTTATTTTTTGAAATAGGGTCTCACTAAGTTGCTGAGGGTCTCTCTAAGTTGCTGAGACTGCCCTCGAACCTGTGATCCTCTAGTCTCTGCCTCCCAAATACTGAGATTACAGGCATGAGGTACCACACCCAATATAATGTGCTTTTATTTGGCATCGGTTTGTGTCAGGAACTCTTCAAATCATTAAACAGGTAGTAACATCTAAGCTTTCTAACAACCCTATGGGCAAGGACTATTGTTATCCCCATTTCATTGAAGAGGAAACTAAGGCACAGGGGAACTAACTTGCCCAAGGTCTCTCAACTAGCATGTGGTAGGACAGTGGCTATTCTGACATGGAACTTCTTGCTCAGCCTGAAGCATCTCATGCTGGTTCATGCCTCTCACTCTTTATCCAGGCTACCCTCCCTTCCTGGATGGCCACCCTGCCTCCCAGCCATATAAAACCTGGCTTGCAAGACCTCCTTGAAAGTCACTGCTACTGGAGGCTTCCCCAGGTCCCCTGGGGAGCAGCTTTCTCTGGGTTCCCCTAGCACACCCTGATCATGGTGCCCATCCCATCACACTGCCGGCTTTGCTTCATGTGCCTGTGATTTCCCTAAAAAAAAAAAAAAAAAAGAAACCACTCTTTTCCTATTTTTACACTTTTCAAAGAGACACTTAATTGACATAAAGGAACTATACTTTCAACTGAAGTCTTTCTTCTCCCTCTCTCCAGGATCTGGTGTGGAGCAAGGATGCAATAAATATTCATTGAATGGAGTCATCTTTCTGCCCCCGCTCGGCTCTCTTGCTGACCATCCTGTTCCTGATTCTGTGCTGTGTGGGAGAATCTAGACATCTTGTACAGCTGCAGCTCAGTGTGGCCCATTTTGGCTGGATTTCAAGGAATAATTACAGACAAACGAGTATTATTACAACCAGCATCAATCAGCGTCCCTCTCCTCAAATGCTCTCGCTGGGAAACAAGGATGATCTTAGGAAGATGCTGTCTTGTTAAAGCCCAAGTGTCTTTCTAGTGACCAGGGAGTGTGTGCTACCTGGAGGAACACCAGCACTAACCATCATAGCTGAGTATGTAGAAAGTACTTCCTATATAGTCTGAGGCTGTAGTCCCTGGAGATGGGCAGACCTCAATTCAAGTCCTGTCTATCACTTTTTCCCCCAGTGGACTCAGACACAGGACTTGACTTCTCTGAGTCTCGATGTTCCCCCAGGTAATGTGGGGACAGTTGTACTTCCTGGAAGTGCTGTTGCCAGGATTAAATGAGATGGCATGTTTAAAGTGTCAAAAGAGTTCCTAAGCGATTAATAAATAAAAACCTCCTTTTCCTCCCATTCATCAATTAATCATTGGGTTCTTTGTTCTCTGTTAGGGGTATGGTTCTGTAATCATGAAGACTTTGCATCCGCAGCTAGATGCTAAGTCCCAATCTTATCTACATTCTAGGTCACAGAACAACTGGTATAGAAAAGCTTTACTTGAGAAATTGGGACTTGTTCTAGTGTATGAGGAAGAATCATGCTTAATATTAGATGTATAGATCTTCTGTGTGGTGCTAGGGTATCCTAGGGAAAAGGAGAACAATGAGCATTGGAATCTTTCAGTCATAAAACTGCTCTTGTTTATACCACCACATTGGGCACCATCTGTGGTCAGTCTGCAGGGGAGGTCGCTTGTGTGATGAAGGCCTGGATCTGGGCTTGGGAAGTTTCATGGACATTGGAAGCAGGACTCTGCTGCTGTAGGGAGTTTGGGGGAGAATGGCATTTTGCCTGGGCCCCTGGCACAGCTGGCAACTTGTGTGGAAAGGATATTTATGAAACCAGAGGCTTAGGTGGCCAGGTGTGGTAGATTTGGAATTGTTTTTGTTGATCTGCTCAATTCAACTTAATAAAATATTCTGATACCCTCTTTGAGAGAGATAGAGCATAAGGACCCAGGGAAAAAACATGAGAAGGTGCCACTGGGGTGCTGTGTGGCACCTTCTAGAATGATGTATGGGGAGGTGTGGATTTGAAACATGGGGTGCTGACCTCTTCCTGAGGGCAAGGGAAAGCCTGACCTGAGTCTCAAGAATGAAGGAGTTTGTTTTCCTTAAGTTGTGCCAGGTATTTTTACATCAACAGCCAAGAAATAGTGTAGTATAGTAAGGAGCAGTCAGATAAACCCGGGTTCAATCCCAACTCTGTCTCTTATTAGCTCTGTGACCATAGTCAAGCCACTGAACTTTCCTGAACCTCAGTTTTTATTTTTCTGTATAATGGGAATGGTGATTTTAAAAAAAATCCTACTTGAAATAGTCTTTTTGAAGTTTAGGAGAGACATTGCATATGATGTCACCTGGCGATAGTGGTGGTGATGTCAGTAGTGATTTCACCCTGGTGAGGCAGAATCTCATGGTGAATCTATAGTTGGTGCCTTGTGATCTGCTTTCTCTTGGCCCTCTCAGGCTTTCTATGCAGCTCATAATTTTTCTTCCCTCTCTGGCATCAAGTACTAGCTGACTCTACCATGCTCCCCTCATCCTGGTGCCCCTTCCTGATGGGTTCAGAAAAAAGAGATACACAGCAATAGTAATAAATTGTACACATAAATAAGTCACATTTCATTGATGTTTTGGGTTTTGGCTCAAATCTGGATGAAATCATAGTGACTTGGACTGACCTCTTTCATGACTGAGTCAATCCATCTCTAGAGAGAAAGTCCCCTAGCCCTCCTCTCCTCATTGTCTTTTTATTTACTTTGGTCTCAGACATAGGAAGTATCTCTCTGGGGAGCCCAAGTATAGCCCAAGTTCTTTATTTAGCAGGTGATATGTTTTTTCAGACCATCTCACTCTGAATATAGATTTTTCAATTTCTCTGACAGTTTTTGCTTTCTATATTTTGAAGCTATGTTATTGGATTCTTATTAGTTCATGATTGCAATAACTTCTTGAAGTTTTTTTTTTCTCATTCAGTTATAAATATTTACTTTCTTTCCCACATGCAACACAGGGTCTTATACCATGGGAAAAAGTTGTGATCATAGTTTAAATTTATCTCAACCAGATAATTTTTGATGGCCCTATGAATGCTCTGATCTAAGTCAGTTAATTCTCTAGTGCATGTGATTTATAATGTTAAAGGTCTGTTAGGAGGTCAGAGCTGGAGAGACCTCAGTAAGATCTCAAAATGTTCAGAGTGAGGCTGTTGCAAAGCTGACCAGATGACCCTGCTCAGCTGTTTTTCTCCTCTCCCCTTTATCTTACATTTATTACTCATTAGACCCTGAGAGCTTACAAAGCAATTGGACTGTCCATATCTCTCAATGGTTGAAGAAAAAATTCTAACTCCACTTTTTATAAATGAGTAATCTGAAGATTAGAGTAACTTGTTTGTTTCTCAGCTCAAAATTACTTGTAATAACAGAAGCAGGGTTGGAACTCAGATCTCTTGGCCCTAAATCACTTCATGGTGCAATTTACTCCACTCAAGGTCCCCTTTTCCTCTCCTTTGGTTAACTAGTTTATCAATTAAACAAATATTGATTGAGCCCCTGTTCTGGTTCTGTACAGTGAGCTAGACATGTTCATTTATAAGGCATATCCCCTCAGGCTTCACAGTCTGGTATAGAAGACCTAGAGACAGTGTACTCGTGAACATCCTGGTGGTTTTCAAAACAGGGAGTATCCTGTTAACCCCAGCTTTCCCCTGGCCCCCAGCGCTGCCACATCGATCTGGATTCTTCTGGTCTGATAAACTTATCCCTTCATCTGAGAGGGCCTTGAGGTCCAGCCCCCACCCTCAGGGCATTATTGACAAAAGGGTCATCAAGTTCATCATTCCAGGAAACAGGTGGGAGATGGAAATTTGGATGATGCATATCTACATCTCCCTATAAACTGAGGGATATAATATTTTGTTTGACAGGGGCCACAATGTTTTATCTCTCAAGTCTCCTTCAAACTGCCCTGGGCCCAAGATTCTGGTGGCTGCAAATGATACCTCTAATAACCCTACTCCCTTGTGAATCTCTTCTTGGGGAAGATTTGGAATAGAAAATGATTTCATAGGATGGTGGTCATATGTTAGACAGCCTTCCATCACTGACTAAATACCTGAGGTAATTTAAAGAGAAAAGGTTTGTTTTGTTCACAGTTTGGGAGGTGCCAGTCCATGGTCAATTGACCTCATTTTTTTTTTTTTTTTTGGCCCTGTGCTAAGGTGGCATATCATAGCAGGAGTGCATAGCAGAGCAAAACCTGTGTACCTTATGAGCCAGGAGCAGAAGGGAAAGGAACCGGCCAGGGTCCAACCATCTCCTCCAGGAATAGGCCCCTATGACTTAATGATCGCTCACTAAGCCATACCCATCAAAGGTTCCACCACTTCCCAATAGTGCCACCCTGACAACATGACCTTTCCCCAAGCTTTTGACACAGGGACTGTTGAGAGACAATTAAGACCCAAACTAATAGCATTAGGATTGAGAGAAGTAACCAGAGGGATCTCTTTTCTCAAATCCCTCCATGTTTTCCATGGGTAGGGCTGTGGGATGTCAGTCCCTATTATGGTTTTGATATAGAATGTCCCCTGAAAGAGCCCATGGATTAATGCAAAAAATGCTCAGAGGTAAAATAATTGAATCAGGAAGGCTTTAATCTCATCAGTGGATAAATCTATTGATGGATTAGTAGATTTATCAGGTGGTAATGTGTGCAAGTGGTGTGGCTGCAGGAGACAGGTCACCGGGGTTACAGCCTTGGGGGTTTTATATGTCCCTTGCCCCCTGCCCTTTCTCTCTCTCTCTTCATCCTGCCACCATGACCTGAGCTCTGCAGAGGTGACCTGGCCCAAGAGGTCACCTGCAGAGGTGACCAAAACCTCAGCAACCTCCAGAACTGTGAGTCATAAATCTTCCTCCCTCTAGGCTGTTGTCAGGTATTTGGGGTTGCAGCAGAGTGAATGCTGACTGAAACAGTCCTGCTGGGCAGAAAGTGGTACACAGCGAAGATATCATGCCATCTCCTCCTACCTGAGACTTGGGACGCCCATCCTTGGGACTTGACCAAACTGGGCAGAAAGCATCATGTAAGGACATTTCTACTGCTCATCCCATGCCCCAGTGATCACAGCCTCCCAAAATGTACAGTCATCATTAGAGAGGGGATTGTCACATTTTTTTTTTTATTGCTACCTTGGTTTTCCAGGTAACGAAGTTCCTGCTTCATTCTAAATGGAACAGAGAGCATGGACAATCTTCAGTGGCTTGTGTGTGGCAGGCTGAGGATCAAAGCTGTGCTTAGCATGCAAACACACCTTCAACGGGGCTCAGATCAAAGGGGAAGGTTTTATTTGAGGATGAACTCTCCTGTTCCTCATTACGGCTCTTCTGTCATTCCTCCTTGAAAGGAGCAAAGATGAGGAATTTTGGCTGTGACTGTTTGCTATGTGTTGACAGACAGACAACCCCAGAATACCTGGAATCTAATTATCAGCCTTAAAATTGAAATAAAATCCATTGAGATAGAAGAGGAAAAAAGAGTTTAACTCTAGTGGGGTCAAAAAGACCATTTGCAAGAACTCTTAGATTAGCCTAAATCCTCCCTGGGACATGGGAGGTGTGTTTGCCATGGAAATGACAGAGGGAAGCCGGGGGTCTCAGGTCTTGGCAGGTGATCTCAGCCCTCCAGGATTGCAGGCACCTGGTGCCCCAGGAAAATACGTGACACCTTCGTGCATATGTGATCCAGAAAGATGAGAGCCGAGGCTCAGGTACATTTTGTAAAGAAATGCCTTTCTCACTGAAGATAGAAGTTTGCTTCCCAAACTGTGTGGTTGGGCAGTTTTGTGTATTTTGTGTTTGTGGGGGCTTAACTTTATAGTGAAGCTTTAAAAACAGAACAAAACTAACTTTTAATAGTATGCTCACAAATTACTTGATTGTTAGCTTTATTTCCCTTTCTTTCTGGAAAGGATCCTAGTCTGACTCTGGGAGAGGTAGGCAGCTCGTCCCTGGACTCAGGCAAACCCCTAACCCTCCTTGTGCCTCAACTTCCACATCAAGATGTAGGATTAGATGAGCACTTCCCAAATTCACTTTTCTAGAAAAGCATTTGAACACTTGGGACAGACACTAGTCTGTGGTATTTTAGTGATCTAGCACTAAAACGAGTGTGTGGGAGCTTAGAGATTGGCAGGTTAGCTGCTGTACATCCCTTGGCTTGGGACTGCAGAGCAAGGGCTCCTCACCCCAAGTCTGCCAGCCTGCTTGCTTCTTTTCCCAGGGGCAATCACCCAGGTCCTTCCCAGATCTAGCAAGTCGACTTTGAAGTGGGCTATGGGTTCTCCACCCCTGGAAGAGGCAGTGGTGTCACCAATTTCATTTCTCCTGGAAGATAAGTGCCCCTCATCTCTGGCAGGCCCCTGTATCAGGGGAGGCACAGGGCTCATTCTTGTGGAGTGAAAGGCTCCCGTCCATCCAGGCACAGTATTGTTGCTCGAGAGGAAAGCCTTGTCATTCCTGACGCGCTTCTCCTGGGCCTTCTCCCTCTGGATCAACTCGAGTGGGTATTAATCTTGCCTAATTCCTTGCAGCTGGCCTCACTTTGCCTGGCTGTTTGGGGATAAGATTCTTTTGTTTTCTCCCCTCACTCCCCCCCCCCTTTTTTTTCTTTTTAAGCAAACAGATTTTCTTTTGAGTTCTGGATGAATGTCATCCCAAGTTTTTGATGAGAAACAGCTCTCTATGAAACTTCTCCTAGGATGGGCATTAGAGCAGCAAGTGGGGAAGAGGCTGTTTTCCATGGCTAGAGAATGGGCCTGAGATGGAGCTCGGGCTTCTTTATGGACGAGGAGGGTGAATAGGAATGAATAGCATTCCAGTCTGGATTCACTTTCAAGGCTGTGTGTCCTTGGGAAATGCCCTTGTCTTCTCTGGGCCACATTGCTGCCATTTGTATAAGGAGGGGTTTGGGTTTGATTAATGGTTTGAATTAAAAAAAATAATTCAGAATCATCTCTTCAATTGAAAGCTATTGAATTAAAAATAAATCAAGTAAAATTATTTAGTAGATTTAAAAATAGGCAATATAATTTATTTATTTATTTTGTAGTACTGGGGATTGAACTTATGGGCATTCTACCTCCAGGCTACATCCCCGGTCCTATTTTTTTATTCTTTATTTTGAAAGTTGTGGAGGGCCTTACTAAGCAGCTGAGGCTGGCCGCGAACCTGGATCCTACTGTCTCAGCCTCCCAAATGCTGGGATTACAAGTGTGCACCACCACGCCCAGCTCGGCAATATAATAGATTTAGCCCTGGGTTTCTCAGCCTTAGCACACTGGACCTTTCTGGCCCGATGACTGTGGGAGGCTGCCCTGTGGGATGATTAGCAGGTATTTTATACCTGGCCCCCACCCAACATCTGTCCTTAGTTATGACCCCAATGTCTAGATATTGCCATATGTCCCTGGGGAGCAGAATCGCCTCTGTGGAGAGCCACTGCTCTAACTTAAGTAAACTGTTAAAAGTAGGACTCATGAGGGAGCTGGAGGGAGTGTCACCTTCTCCATCATCCCCAGTGCTCCTCTGATAAACCAGTGTTGCAGGAGTACAGTGTAAAACCGAATAGACTCAGAGCCCTGGTTTCTTTCAGCTCAAAGCTTGCATATGGACCCAGGATCCTCTTCCCAGGTAGGATTTAAACTGGGGGGAGGGGCTTTAGAGGGAACCCAGCAGCTCCCTCAGCATTCAGGGCTCCCAGGTAAGAAGGATGTGCAGTGCAGACTGACTTTTCTAGCCATTCTGATTTGGAAGCCTCCTCCAGGAAGCCTTCCATCATAAAGCAATGAGTTTTTCATCATAAAGCAACGAGGAGCTCTTGAATCCTGTATCTGCTCTGACAGGGACATGTCTGTCTTGTGCCACCAGACCCAGACACCCCGCCCCATCCCTTCTTCGATAGGCTTGACTACTCTAACACTTCAGGGTGCTGCCATTGGGAGCTAGTGCAGGTGCTTGAGCAGCAGAGTCTCCGGAAAGGTCGGGGATGTGGCAGTAAACCAAGTCAAGGAATATTTGGATGCAATCTGAGTCATGTAGTACAGGGCCTTCAGGACTCACCTCAGAACCTCCATCTCTGTCTCCCCTTACTATTGCCACATGGGCTGTGGGACTTGAGCAAACCTTTGCTTCCTCATCTACAAAATGTAGATACCAAGACCTCTTTTGCAGGGTGGCCAGGAAGGATAGCTTAGATGACCTCTCTGGCGCCCTACACACTGGCCTCTTGGAAAGTGGTCTGCGGATGGTCATGCCTGTGACCATGTTGGTGTTGGTACCATCATGGCTCCAGCTTCCTGGTTAGACAGTCTTCCAAGAAAGCCCCAACCTCTCCCATGGTGACTGAGGCTCCTGGGCCCCACGTGCCTCCCAGGGACACATGCCTTCAAGAGGAAAAAGCCTGTCTTCCAGAATTGGTGATAAGGCTTCAAAGGATGCCTCCTTTCTGAGCCCCTGTTTCCTGGTCTGCTGAAATGACTTCCTGGGTTTGAGGATATTCATTCATTCCTCAGATAAAAACCGGGTATGTCCAAGGTGCATCACATTTCATTTGAAGTCTTCCTCTTTTAAGGTCTCTTCACGGGCTGTTTTTATTTTATTCCCCCCCCCAAAAAAATTGCATTTTCTGATTATAAAAATAGTTCATGCTCATTGTAAGCAAAGTTTCAAACAGTACAGAAAAAAAATATGAAAAACCTGTAAGCCACTCAAACTCCTGTCTTATCTAATGCCCTGTATACACTCCCTGGCTGCCTTTCAGAGCTTTGCTGATACACCTACAGTGATTTTTACATGTGTGGACACAAGAGATGTTCACTATTTGCTTTTACTTTTTTATGAAGTGTGCAATGTATACTTTTATGAAGTGTGCAATGTATACCATGTATATATAAAAGTACACAAATCCTCAGGCTCAAATCACTCTGTACAAGTTTGCACTCGTGTTGCCACATTGCACATCAAATTCTGGAACATTTCTGGCATCCCAGAAGCCTCTCAGTCATTATTCATCCCACCAGGGCAACCACTATGCTGAATTCTGTTGCCATAGTTTAGCATGACTGATTTTGAACTTTACAGTATGTGATTTATGCAGTGGATTTATGTTCTTTTGTGTGTTTGGCTTTTTTAGCTAGACATAATCTGGGAGGCTTGTTTATTTCATGGCATATAATAATAGCAATTCATTCTTTTTCATTGCTATATAGCTCTTTGTTGCATATACACAACACAATTTATTTATCTTATTAACTCATTTATTTTATTTTATTTTTTTGCAAATGCTGGAGTTGGTTTCAGTTTTTCACTGTTACCAGTAATGTTGCTGTGAATGGCAAATTAGCTTTTAAAGACTGGTGATATGTGCTGACTGTGTTACTTGTGTTAAGTGAAAAGAAACATGAAAGTACCTATCTGTACCATGCTGGATCTTGACTTCTCCATTGCACATTGAAAGGGTTGGAGGAGAGGCTATCTCCAGGTCCTTCCATCAGGAACACCAGGGGATTCTGGAAGTGTCTCTCTGCATCTAGGCACCTGCCGGGCCCTCGTCCAAGGCAGATTTTCATAGGACTGTGTCTTCCATTTGGATGTTGACTGACAAGAAAGGCCAAGTATCTCCTACGAGAAACAAGGCATGCCTTTACTGTGCCCCCAGCCTGGCTTGGGTCATTTAGAGGGTCCCAGGACCATTTCATTATCTCCTCCAAGAAACACCATCCCCCAGTCCTGTAGGTATCTTAGCCTTGTGGTAAGACTAGTGAACAGATCACTCCCCTGGCCCTGGGCTCCTGCTAGCTCTCCTTCCACCGTAGGAAGAGTACTTTGCTTCACACAGAGAACAGCAGAGTATGGTTCCCCAGCCTTCGATGCTCTGGGCTTGGGCCTCAGGCAGACAGAGAACACTTAGCAGTTCCCTGAAGACCCAGGCTGGAGATGAGCAGAATGAGAGGCCTTTCCAGAGCGGTGAGCAGGCCCAAAGCATCAAAAATCAGGGAATCAGGTCAGGGGTGTCAGAAAGCTCTGGTGGTCCCCAACTAAGCCCCACCTCCTACAGTTTCCACTACCCCTCAACAATGCCATCAGCTATGGGCCCCTCAGTGATTAATCCACTGAGGAAGTCAGGGCCCTTATGATCCAGGCACTTCCCAAAGCCCCACCTCTGGATACTGCTGCACTGGGGACCAGGCCTTCAACACTGAGCCTTTGGGAGGACATTCCAGATTCACACCATAATAGAACAGAAGCACAGATAGTGGCCAGGGAGGGAGCCACAGGCTCAGGCCTGAAAACAGGCCTTGGTGGTAGGAACGCCCCTGGAGTTCTCAGGCTGTTGATGGACAGAGAAGTTGGGTTGAGCTTGATACGACTAGGCCTGGTTTATGGTGTTCCTGGGGTTGTGGCCTGGGTTTCGTCTTGCTTCCTATGCGCAGCCTGTGCAGTACAGCTGTTCACTGAGGTAGGCCTCTTCCTGATGGTTCTTTCTGAGTGAAAATCAGAGCAGTTTCACCTGGACTGATGAATGAGCCTGAATTGCTGGTGGAGAGCTGTGTAGTTCCTGGAATGGCCCAGAGTGCTCTCAGGGCTGTGTCCTGAGCTGGGCTTTTGGCCACTGGCTATGAGTTATGAAGAGCTTACCAAATCTAATAGCTGGTTTTTGGAATGTGCCCTGATGGGCATCTGTGGGAGTTAGCAATGTTTCATCCAGCCTGACTACCAGAGTATAAGCAATGGTGACTCAGGCTGGACAGCCTGGAAATATAGCAGTGGTTTGACTTTCAACACCATGGGTGTATGGCCTAGCAAAATCCTTATAAATGGGACCTTATTTACTTCTTTCTAGTAAGTTATTGAAATGTAACTTAGGTAAAAAATAAAGTGTTCGGCTTCATGAAACTTTACATCCTGTGATCACAGATCACAACCCAAAATGCTTGAATGATCTCAGAAAGTTCCTTGTGTCCTCTCTCTCTAATACTCCCCACTGACATAACCACAACTCTGACTTCTGTCACCACACATCAGTTTTGTCTATTAGTATCTGGCTTCTGTAATCAAGAAAATATTTTTGAGATTTATCCATATTGTTGAGTATGTTAATGACTTCTTTAATTTCCCTTCCTTCCTTCCTTTCTTCCTTCCTTCCTTCCTCCCTCCCTCCCTCCCTCCCTCCTTCCCTTCCTTCCTTCCTTCCTTCCTTCCTTTGTATTGAGGCTTGAGCTCAGAGGTATTCTATCTTTGAGCTACACCCCAGCTCTTTTTTATTTTTTATTTTAAAACAGGGTCTCAGCCAGGAGTGGTGGTGCATGCCTGTAATCCCAGTACTTGGGAGGCTGAGACAGGAGGCTCGCAGGCTCATAGCCAGCATCAACTACTTAGTGAAATCCTCTGCAACTTAGTGAGACCCTGTTTCAAAGTTAAAAAAGAATAAAATAGGTCTTAGGGTGTAGCTCAGAGGTAGAATGTCCCTGGGTTCAAACCCCAGTACCACAAACAACAACAACAAACAAAAAAACCAACAATATAAAAAAACAGCAACAACAGGTTCTCACTAAGTTGCTTAGATTCTCACTAAGTTGCTATGGCTGGCCTTGAACCTGTGATCTTCCTGTCTCAGCCTCCTAAGTACTGGGATTACAGGTGTGTGCCACCATGCCCAGTTGATGGCTGACTAGTATTCAATTGTGTTAATGTATCACAGTTTGTTTATACATTATCCTGTTGATAAACATTGGTGAGTATCTATTTTATGACAATTAATGATAAAACTGCTATGAACATTCCTGTACAAGACTTTCTGTGTGCATGTGCATGTATTTCTCTTGGTTATTTGTTTACCAATGAAATTGCTCAGTCATAGGGTAGGTAGATGGATGTTTAATTTTACTAGAAACTGCTAAACAGTTTTACAAAGTTATTCTTAACCATTTTATCTCTTACCACCAATGTAAATTCTGCATCATTGCTAATACTTGATATAGTTAATTTTTAAATTTTTAAAAATGTATTTTTAGCCTTCAGTAGGTGTGTGACGATACTCACTGTGGTTTTAATCAAATTACCCTAATAATGAGTGATAGTAGGCACACTTTTATTTGCTTATTAGCTATTTGGATAAGTTCTTCTGTAAAAGTGCCTGCTCAAGTCTTTTGTCCATTTAAAAGTAGATTGTCTTTTCATTATTGAGATACAGAGGTTCTGAAATATTCCAGATATGAGTCCTTTCTGAAATACATGCCTTGTGAAGGTTTTCTCTTAGTCAGTGGCTTGTCATTTCGCTTTCTAATGGTGTCTCATGGTGAGCAGTTTTTAAATTTTATGAGTTGTAACTTATTTTTTTCTTTTTCTGATTAATACCTTTTATATTCTATCTCAGAGACCTTTTTATGGAAATATCCTCCTGTGTTTATTCTAGAAGAAGATTTATAGTTTAATTTTCACACTTTGGTCTCTGATTCATCTTAAACTAATTTTGGTGTGTGATGAAGTAGGAGTTAATGTACATTTATACTAAGTATTGATATCTGATAGCGTAAGTCTTCCAACATCTTCCAATGTCCTTTGGTTTTTAATATAAATGGTTTTAGAATTAGCTTTCCTTTTATTTCTTTCTCTTTTTCTTTTGTGGTACTGGAGATTGAACCCAGTGGCATTCTACCTCCAGGCTATACCCCCAGCCCCATTTTATTTTTATTTTGAAACAGAGTCTCGCTAGGTTGACATGAGTCTCTTGCTGATGCTGTCCTTGAACTTGCAATCCTCCTGTCTCAGCCTCCAAAGTACTGGGATTACAGGCATGTGCCACCAGGCTCAGCTGGAATTTAATTTTTACCAAAACCAAAACAAAACATGCCTGCTGGAGTTTTTATTTGGGTCAAATTTAGCCTATAGTTCAATTTTAGAGAATTCATATCTTAATAATATGTTCAGTCCTTGAATTCATGAACATGGTTTATCTCTTATTTAAGTCTTTGTTGCTTTCTCTTGGTGATATTTTATAGTTAAGACAGGAGTCTTTAAAATCTTCTACTTAATATATTCCTGAGTATTTGATATTTTTGATGCTATTATAGTTAGCATTTAAAAATGTTATTTCTGAGTTTTTTTGTTAATAGAAAAAAGAATTGATATTTTTTATATCGACATTGAAAATGTTTTCATAAACGTAAGTAATAGACTGTCTATTTGGTAACAAGTAACCATCAGAACTGATTTGTATACTTGTTCAACAAATCATTGACAACTTGCTTCAGTGAATATACTTTTGCAAATCAATAAGCCATATCATCTCCTTGCTTCTGAAAAAAAAAAAAAACCAGCCAATCAGGACAAACTCACTTTAAAGACTATGCCTCCAAGTGCCAACAAATCAACAATAGACTCATCTGCTTCTACAGATGAAATCAACCCACTTACATCATTTAAAGTCCACGAGCTCTGAACTCTATTGTCTAATTTTCCTTGTGATTTTACCCCTTTGTTTCTCTGTAATTTGGAAATGTGTTGCTTAATTTTCAAGCATTCGGAAATTTTCTAATTAGTTTTTTTAATTATTGGTCTCTATGTTGTGGTCAGAGAATATAATATACATAATTTTAAGACTTTGAAATTTATTAAAACTTATCTTAGGGTCCATCATAAGGTGTAATAAATGTTTCACATGCACTTGAAAAGATGTATACTCTAGAATTGCTAATATAGTGATCTGTGTCAATTAGATCAAATTGATTAATGCTGTTCAAATTTGTATCTATTGATTTTTCCTGCTAATTTGACTAATTGTAGAGAAGGGGTTGTGTTAAAACTTCTATCTATGATTATGCTTTCTGTTTTTACTCTTAGTGCAAGTTTTGCTTCATGTATCTTGGGACTGCACTGTTAGGTGCATATACACTTGGTATTGTTATTCAACTAACTGTTCATATCCATGGATCCAACCAACCGTGGCTAGGAAATATTTTTAAAGATTGCATCCATACTGAACATGCACAGACTTTCTTTTCTTGTTTCATAAACAATACAGTAATGCAACTATGTGCATAGAATTTACATTGCGTTAGGCATTATCAGCAATCTAGAGATGATTTAAATGTATATCGGTGAATGTGCATGGGTTCTATGCAAATACTATGTCATTTTATATAAAGACTTAGTATCTGCAGATTTTGGTGTCCTCGCTTCTCCTTCTGCCCCTCTCTCCTCTCCCCTCTCCTCTCTTTCTCTCTGTCCTAGAAGCAATACCCCACAAATAGCAAGGTACAACTTTATATTTTCCCCATCATTATATTTTCTTTTCAAAGTTCTATTAATTCCTATCCATTTTACAGAATAATAGGCTTCATGTGGAATATTTATGTATACAGAAGAACATATTTGATCAATTTCACTTTCCAGTATCTACTCCCTCCCCTCCCCTGAAACTCTTCCTCTACCTAATGGTCTCCCTTCTACTTCCACGAGATCCCTTTTTCTTTTCTAGTTTAACATATGAGATAAAACATACAATACCCATCTTTCTGAGTCTGGCTTATTTTTCTAATATGATTTATCAATAAAATAATGATAATAATAACCCTAAAAATAATAATCTGGTAATATTTCCTGTCTTGAAATCTACTGTACTGAATATACTAAAGATATCTGTCTTAAATCCAAGTGCTTAGTCTATTTTCATTAAATGTATTTAGTATCATGAGTAGGTTTAAATTTATGTTTTGTTACTGGTTTTGTATTTTTTCTCACTTGTTATTTTGTTGTTGTTCCTCTTTTCCTACTTTTAAAAAAAATTAGTCAAGTATTTCCTATTCTTTTTTGGGGGAAGAGGGGTATGCTATTTTTAGCTACATAATATAAAGAACTTAAAAACACACATAATTCACTTTACTCTCTATTTTACTTCTGTGATTATAGGAGACTTGTGATAACATTTGCATTCTATTCTATTTGTCATTTTCTTTCAGTTTGAAGAGCATTCTATAAAGTTGATAGTAATGTTTCCACTTTCATTCCTGACTTTAGTAATTTGAGTCTGATTTCTTTTTGTCCTTGGTGAACCTAGAAAAAAAAAATTGTCAATTTTTTTCAAAGAACCAAGTTTAGGTTTCATTGATTATATTTATTGATTTCTAGTCTCTATTTTGTTTGTCTCCACTCTAATATTTCTTATTTTCTTCCTTTTGTTTGTTTTGGATTTAGTTGCTCTTCTTTTTCTAGTTTCTTAAGGTAGGCAATTAGGTTATTGATCTGAGATCTTTTTTAATGTGGGCATTTATAGCTATAAATTTCCCTTTGAACACTATTTTCATTTTACTATTCTTGAAGGATAGTTTCATGATGTAGAATTTACATAAACAATCCAATTTTTTTCTGGCTGCTGGCAATATTTTTTCTAGCTTTAATTTTCAGAAGTTGACTATGACATGGTAAGGAGCAATATTTCTCTTTTTATTAATTTTGCTCATAGGTTATTAGTTTGCTTAAGATTTTTAGATACACAAACTGATATCTTTTGTCAGTTTTTCAGTCGATATATTTTTCAAATAATTTTGCAGTTTCATTCTTCCTCCTCTCTTCTAGACTCTAATTATACATGTGTTAGAGCACTGTATATTACACATTACTGATTATTAATGCTTTTGTTTTCTTTATTATTACTGCCTTCAAGTTTGCTGATCCTCCCTTCAACTTAGTCTAGTCTGCAACTAAACCCATTCAATTAATTCTATATTTCATATGTTGTGTTTTTTAGCTTTAGAATTTTCACTTGGCCCCTTGTAGGGTTTTCATTTCTCTACCGAAATTCTCTATTTTCACTTATTTTGTCTAATTTCCTCTCTAAATTCTTTTTTCTTTTTTTTTCAGAACTGGGGATGGAACTCAGGGACATTCTACCTCCAAGATACACCTCCAGCTCTATTTTTTATTCTTTATTTTGAAACAAGGTCTCACTAAGTTGCAGAAGGCCTCACTAAGTAGCTGAGGCTGGCCGTGAACCTGTGATCCTCCTGTCTCAGTCTCCCAAGTACTGGGATTACAAGAGTGCACCACCACCTCTGTCTCTCTAAATTTTTTGATGTACTTATACTAGTGATTTGAAGGTTCTTGTCACTACCAATATTTTTTTGCCATTTATGGGAACTGCTTATTTGCCATTTATGGGAACTCACCTTATTTGTCTGTCAACTATAGGCCACATTTTCTTGTTTCTTCATGATTTATCTATTTCTCTATTGTGTGCCAGATATTGCAACTTGGACTCTTCTGATCAGAAATTGAGCTGAGTCAGTGTTGGGACTTTAGTTAGCTAACCTCTGATTTCAAATGTCTTGAAGGTGGAATCAAATCCCTCTCTTCTGTGGGGCTTTTGATATACAGCATTGTAGATAATACAAGATTTCCGGTTTTCTTAATTTCTCTTAGCTTCTTGGAGCCATTTCCTACTCAGCAAAATTCCTGTAAAGACAAATTGTCATTTAGGGAGCAGAATGTCTGTTTTGCACTTTTCCATATATCATTTTGCTGGGCTAAACCACATTAGGCTTTAGAAACTTAGATGGTGTGTCCTTGTCCCTGAAAAACTCCCTTGACTATGGTCTGCTCACTCTTTAACCTATTCATGACCCCAGCTTGGCATCTTCTCCTAAAGGTGTAACTGTACTCATCCACATTCATCTATATCCATTTAGAAACATCTTGTTCCCTCTGTGGTATTTAGTTCAATTGGACTTCTCTGTGTCCACAGTTCTTTGATAGTTTTAAGAAGAACTGTAATTTAAAATGTCTGTCTAGTGTTTTCTTCTTGCTACAGCAGAAGCTATAACAAGCTTTTATGTCCCAACTGGAAGGAAACTCCATGAATGTTTTTGTAAGCAGAATTACATTAAAAGTAAAGGTTTTCACTCTTAGAAAAGCCCAAAGGATGAGTGCTTAAGTTTTGATATCAAGCTAGAGCATTTTGTAATGTGTTAAACCACACATTGTTTTTTTCAAATATTAAACTAACCTTGCATCTCAGTGTAACTGAGGGAAAGTTTACATACATCCTCTATCTTCACTTGCCTTTTTTGAATTCTATTTACTTATTTAATTTTATACTTTTATTAATGCACTATAGTTATACATTGGGTTCAAAGTGATATAAACATGCACGCACACAGCACTTAGTGTATTTCCTTCCACATCCCACTCTGCCCCCCCTTCCTCCTTCCCTGTACACAGTAGGAAGATTAGTAGTGATGCTTTCATATATGGACATAGTGTTATTTGACCTGTTTCCTTCCTTAAAGCTTCACTTGCTTTCAGTTGACTTTAAAAATCACTCATTTTGGAGGTCATCCAGCTGAGTAAAATATTGGTTTTCCTCTAGCTTGGTTGCAGATGATAGCTCTTACTGAAGTCTACATAATGGTGTTGGGGTGAGTCCTCAGTTCGGGAACTCAGGATCTGCAGGGTCCTTGGCTAACGTGACGGAAAAGAATTTCAGCACACGCCAGTGTGGACAGAGGTTTATTTGGGGAAAAGGAAAAAAAGGAAGAAATACACATTCAAGAGAGAATGCAGGACACCTCAAGATGAGGAAGGGCATTTTGGGGAGTTCAGGGCTGTCTTCTTATAGGAGACTTTTGTGAGGGGTGGACTAGAGGAGGTGTGTGAGGATGATCTCAGTCCAATAGTCCCCTAGGCGGTTTATGGTGGTCGAGTAGTCCGGTCGGCTCTAGGGTGGATGATCTCAGTCCAGTAGTCCCAAGGCGCTTCCTGGTGGTCTGGTGGTCTCGTCAACCTTAGGGTCCTTAGGTTGATTGGGGTCTTCATTAGCTGATTGACAGATAAGCCGGATAGTGTCCTAAATTGTAGGTTTTTCAAAATATCGTACCTGTCTTGCTATCAATGCACAGGGCAACTATACTTCCTTTTAGTTAACTCTAAGATTTATAGATTTCCCAGGAATTTGGGAGAGTCAGGCCTGGGAAAGAGAACCGGTTTGTGGAATAGAGGCCGAAGTGCTTCAGTCCCAGGTTTTTTATATTAAAGTTATATTTTACTTTCCCTTCCTGTCTCCTTTCTACCTAATTATTTCTTCTATCCTACATCAATGGGTTAAAGCTGTTGCTTTTTTCTATACCCTCCATTCTCAGGGAAAAGATGCTTTTTGTATCTTAATGATCAACTGGAAGATTACCTATTCCTGGGAAAGAAATAAAAGAACATGAGTCATAAAATTTACTAATCAGTAACTTCTCTCTAGATTTATAGAACTTAGGACATCCAATGGTCTTCAGTTAACAGTAAAGTGTAAATACAGAGGCTTGCTAATATTGCTCTTTAATTAAAAGTAAAATACAATGTTTAATTTGCAGGGAAATAATGTTTTTGTCTAAAAAATGGCAGAGACTGACTAACCTAGTAGACAAAGGTCAATTATTATTGCAAGGATGTTTCAGCAGAAAATAGAAAGAAAAACATGCCCTGAGTAACAGAGATGGTTATCAAGACTAGATGCATGGCATAGAACAGAATCTTCCTGTCCATTGCTTGCCTGCTCATCCTTTCCTTTCCTACAAAATCCCTTTCATGCTCCTGAGTTCCCTAAGATGGTCTTTGTTTTGGGGATAATAGGATAATAGCTTTCCATTCATCTTCTCAGGACTGCTCCAGAAATAAACTGACTTCCTCCCTACCAACACTTGTCTCCCTGAGTATTGGCTTTTGAATGGTGGCAGATGGACTTGGGTCCAGCAACACCAACAATAAGCTTTAGCTTGTTGTTTTGTGTGCGTTTATGTATCAGTGGATTTAAATTGCCTATATTTTAGGGGATTTTTCACATAAATTCATAAGAGATATCAATATTTAATTTTTGCTTTTTCATAAAGTCCTGCTGGGTTTGGGGCCAAGGTTATGCAGTTCTCATTAAAACATTTGGAAAGTATTCCTTACTGTTTTATTCTCTGAGTTTCTGCAAGAATGATATTTGATCTTTTCAAATCTTGCCCCAATTCTCTTCCACATTTACTTCCTCAAAATCCACAAATGATAAAAAGAATCATTTAATTCAACTCCATGTCTGAAACATTATGCTATCTCAATAATGTTTGAATGTTCCTTGAAGTTTGAGATTAGGTGATCTGATTTTCTATTTCTAAAATAATGGTATGTTTGTATATGAGTGTATCACTACCAATCTCACTAGCATGCTTGGGGAGGGAGGAGGAGGTGTGTGTGTGTGTGTGTGTGTGTGTGTGTGTGTGTGTGTATGTGTGTTAAGGTGTGGAGGAAAACACACCAAAAATGTTGTGTGCATATATGAATGTATCAATTTAAATCTCATTATGATGTATAACTACAAGCACCAATAAAAATTGATTAAAAATTCAGTTTTTCCTACAATCAGTAAATTAAGGTTCTTTTTTTTTTTTTTTCAGGCTGTCTTGGGATGTTCTAAAGTTTTCTGTCTCTCTTTGCCTCCTTTACCTTCCCATAATTTTTTTTTCCTCTCAGCCTGATGGAATATATAGAGAAGCTCCATTTGTCTTGGGTGTTTGCAGGACTCCACAGACTCAGTTTATGCTAGTACCAGAGGCACTCAGATAAAGTTCATTTGAGTGTGACTGCACCATCCTGACTGGAAGGTCATTACAATTTAGTTCTGAAATCCAGTCAAGAATCTGTAAGGGGCTTCTATTTTAAGACTAGCCTACTATCATACTATGAAATATATATGTGGTCTTTATATCCCCCATTTTCTGACATGCACCTCCTAAAACTCTGGGAATCCACAGAGTTAACAATGAATGTTTTATGCTAATGAAATGACTGGTGGCTGGGACTCCTGGGTGGCCTCTGGGTGGGGCTAGCTGTCAGGGAAAATAGTCACAGAGATCAGCAGTTTAAAACTTCCAGTCCCCCTAATCTCTGGGGGAGGGAGAGGTGTTGAATGTTGAGTTGATCACCAGTGGCCAGTGATTTAATTAGTCATGCCTACATAATGAAGCCTCCAAAAACTGACAAAATGAATGGATTGGGAGAACTTCTGGAGAGCTGAATACATGGAAGTTCCTGGAAGATGGTATACCTGGAGAAAGCATGGAATCTCAGTACCCCTTTCAAAATACCTTGCCCTATACATCTCTCCCATCTGTCTTTCATCTGTACCCTTTTAAATATTCTCTGTAATAAGTTGAAAAACATAAATATTTCCCAAGTTCTGTGAGCAACTTTGCAAATTAATCCAAGCAATGGAGAGGGTTGTGAGAACCCTAATTTATAGCTGGTCAGTTGGAATTGCAGGTCATGATCTACTACTTGTGACTGCCATCTGAGGCAAGGTAGAGTCTTGTGGGACTGAACCCTCTACATGAGGGATCTGATGCTATCTCCAGTAAATAGTCAGAACTGAATATAGTTAAAGGACTTCCAGGTGGCACATACTGGAGAATTGCTTGATGTGTGGAGAAATAATACCACATATCTGGTGAAGTGTTGTGTTGAATGGTGTATGAGAGTAAAAAAGAAAAAAATACCTTGTTTTTTTCTCCCTATCCCTTAGACCACCAATATCCACTTCAGATCCTTTAGAGTTCTAGCAAGTGCCAGGATTGACTATTTTCCTGGGGATGGGTATTACAGGTTACTTTGAGTAAAGCTCTCCCCTTTAACTATCACATTGATGAGAGAAGCACATTCATTATTTTGAGCTTAGCATTTATTAAAGCCCTGCTGTATTAGAACTGGAGGATGTGAAATGAATCTGAAATGTCCCTGTCCCTATCCCAATATGAGCTTCCAGTGGATTTCCCAGTCCATACCTTGGTGAGAGAGGCTGCACAGTAGTATGGTTGAAAATAAAGTCACTCAGATCCAGATTTGAAGATCAGCTTTACCATCAACTAGCTGTCTGACCTTCTCTTAACCTCACTGCATCTTAGTCTTCTCCTCTATAAATAGACTAAGAATAGAATTAACTCCATAGCATTTTGTGAAGATTCAATGTGACAGTACTTGCAAAATGCTTAGCACAGAGACTGATACAACCAGTAAGTGGAAATGATTATCTTAGTTTGAGCTCCTTTAAATGCAGAACCTGACACAAAGACATAGGTTCAGGTAGTTTATTTAGGAGACAATTTGGGGAATAAGAAAGCATGAGACAGGATAATGGAGGAAAAATTTAATATAAAGGTATTTTGTTAAGATTTTTGCTATTGTCAGTGGGGAGTCTTGATGCCACTGGACCTATTGAGTAATTAACTGCATACATGATATGATGGTGCACTTGAATGACAGGGAGCTCGAACTTGAATCCATTGATTCCATGACTCATCTGTTAAAGAATGCCCCTAGGAATATTACCTACTTTTGGACCAAGTTTGTGCATGGGTCAGAGAGATTTCAGCAACACTAGAAAAAGCCCCAGGACAGTAAGTAGAGAGCTACATGATACATAATTGAGATGGAACTTATCAACATGAAGTGTCTGTGCTTCCATTGACCAGTCTAAAACAACTGCAGCTGAAATCATAGGTGACCCTAGTGTTAGAAATAAATTTCTGTGGTGTCTTAAGAAAAGGCACCTCTTTGAAAGCAGCTCAGCAAGACAAATTTTACTTTTTGCAAAAAGGGATCCTACCACCAGTAAGTCAGGCATGCAGAAACAGCATGGCGGAAACTGCTGGGTATTTTATTTCCAGCATGGGACTTCTGTGCTGTGCTCCTATTGGTGGGAACATAGCCTCACAATCTTTACACCATTGGCTGAGGGGATGCCAAGGGAGAGGTTAGCACTCTCAATTTCTAGGAAATGCTATCTTTACAAATATACAAGTACAAGCCGGGTGTGGTGGCGCACGCTTGTAATCCCAGCATTCGGGAGGCTGAGACCGGAGGATCCGGGTTCGTGGCCAGCCTCAGCTACCTAGTGAGGCACTCCACAACTTAGTGAGACCCAGTTTCAAAATAAAGAATAAAAAATAGGGCTGGGGGTGTAGCTCGGAGGTAGAATGCCCCTGAGTTCAATCCCCAGTACTGAAAAAAAAAAAAAAAAAAAAAAAAAAAAAAAAAAAAAAAAAAAAAAAAAAAAAAAATATATATATATATATATATATATATATATGTATACAAGTACACACAAGTTTACACAATGGCAGTTTTACAAAATGGAGTCCAAGTCAAGCTATTCCTTTGATAGAAAAGAGCTAATTATATTCTCACACTAGGGAATATAACATGGAATACCAAAGACATTTGCTAGAGTCAACTTAGATCTGCTTATACCTCATATAAAGTTTTCACAATCTTCATGGTGGTATCAGCTACAATCTCTATAAAAGAGTCGATACAGGAGAGATAGCAGAACAAGACCAGTATCCACTTCTGCAACAGTTCCTGAGTTCAGATTTACCTGGTAGAATCCTGGGAGAATGCCTTAGATGAGCCCTGGGTTGACTACACTTGCCATGCTGAATTTGCTGCTACTGATGATTGAGGCACCAACTATACTACTGCTATACAGCAGCAGCCTTATTTTTTATTTTTATTTTTTGCTCCTGGGGGTTCAACTCATGGACATTCTACCTATGAGCTACACCCCCAGCCTATTTTATTTTTATTTTGAAACAGGGTCTTGCTAGGTTGATGAGAATCTCACTCTCCCAAATACTGAGATTACAAGCATGTGCCACCCTGACTGGCTTTTTTTTTTTTTTTTTTTTTTTTACAGGATAATGTAAAGGGGTGTAGTAACTCTTTTTTTTTTCTTTCTTGTCGAAGGTTTTTAGGATTCCAAAGTAATTAGGCAACAGTTTTATTCAAGTTCAGTAGAACCTTTCCTGTGTCAGCTGGTGGAAACATCTCTCCACTCCTAGGAAGAAGAACTAATATTCCTCCAAAGACTTAGGCCCATTGACCTATTGGGCTGACTGCTTCCAGTTGATGCAACATGTGGTAGGGCCAATGGGTCTTGAAGCAATTTCTTTGCTGTCTTGTCCTTAACCATAAAATAATTTCCTTTGGCTGATATTTCATGAGATCACAAGTCAGCAAATTAGGGAAAGGCCCTCAGGTAGTGGTGCTGGCAAAGGCATTGTAGGCAGAGCAGGTAAACTCATAAAACCATACCCTGAATAGATGCCATTTCTGGTGAGGATGAATTACTGTCCTCTCACTCGAAGTGGAAAGAGTCTGACATGACCAACTTGTCTCTAAATAGATTTTGACACCACATGTATCAAGAGTTCATATTATTTTCTGCTGTTGGCTGACTGTTCATTAGCAGTACTTCCTTGATCGTTCTTGGTGAATTAGAGCCCAGGCTGAGTTTCTATTGCCCACCATAGCCAGTCTGCTCATGGGCTCACTTTGAGAGCTTGGTACAACTGAAGACAGAGGCTGGTCAATATGCCTTAGGTGACTCTTGTCTATCTACTTTGGGTATTGACATGAAACACAAAAATCTGCAGACTTTGACCCACTTCCTTGGATGGATCCACATGATTCTTCCTTAAGCTACCTTGTTGTGGATCTTCTTATCTGTCTCTTTCCAGGCCCCTGAACAACCAGCCATGCTACTTACCACTGTCCAGAAGTTATGCAGGTCTTTACCTCAGGACCCTTTTGCTCCCATGTAAGGTGGACAGTCATGCTTATTTCTTAAAATCTGGACACCAGGCCGGGCGTGGTGGCGCACGTTTGTAATCCCAGCATTCGGGAGGCTGAGACCGGAGGATCCGGGTTCAAGGCCAGCCTCAGCTACCTAGTGAGGCACTCCGTAACTTAGTGAGACTCGGTTTCAAAATAAAGAATAAAAAATAGGGCTCTGGGTATAGCTCGGAGGTAGAATGCCTCTGAGTTCAATCCCCAGTACCGCAAAAAAAAAAAAAAAAAAAAAAAAAAAATCTGGACACCAGGAGGTTTCTCTTTCACTACTGTCCTTTTGGTCTGTATCTGAGGGTGGCTGTTGTATAACAGTTGCATTTAGCTCATTTTCCTAAAGGCAGCCCACCAGACCTGTCTTCCTCCTCATAGCCAAGGGAACCTCATCATCACCAGAGGGACTTGCCACAAGGCAGAGGGTGGATGTTATTGAGGGGGAGACACTGGTGCAGTAGAGGGAAAGGGCATGAGGTCAGCCACGTGTCTGTGACTTATTTGTGCTATCTAGACTTGCTCGGTCACAATTACAGTATACCAAAGGTGCTTGCCTGAACTTATTGGTGGGTCTGAAAATCCTCAGCTCACAATGGCTCCACTTTATATCCCATGGTAGGATAAGAGCCATGAGAATGCACCTTGCAGGCTTCCCACTAGAGCTTTCAGTGATTGACTGAGAACACCAGCTGCTTGCTTCTGAAATTTGGCATCACATTTACACTGAGGCCGTGGGTACCACGGGCTTCTCCCTACTAGTGAATGAGTGTGGGAGGGATACAGGACAGACCAATTTCTGGGCGACTTGGGACTGCTCTGGTGGCTTACTTAGGCTCACAGGTTCCCAACACACTTGGGGGTCCTTCTTTACTTTTCGCACTAGCCTAGCACGTACATCCAACAATCTTTTCCTGTCTCTATTTTATCCTTAGACTCTCCTTTCAGATTCTACTATGGTCAGTTAGCTTCCCTCACCTTTACTGGCCTTTTTCCACTTTCTACTAATAGATATTTCCCCTAATAAAAAATTTGCACATTTAATCCTCTCGTGGCCTCTTTTTCTTGGAAGACAGATTAACACAAGTGGTATCAGGTCTGGTCTCAGAAGACAGGTGGTAAGATGGGACTCTGTGTCTGGGTCACCTTTTGCCTGGCAGAGGCAGAGCATGTGATATTAGTTTGTAGGCAAGGAACAGATATTCCCTAGCATGAGTTGGTGGCTCAGTTGCTAAATATTTTTCTGGTTGTGATCTGGGATATATATCTCCTCCTATTTGGAAGGAGGTACAATGATAACATTTGAAAAATGTAAGAAGAACAAAGCTTACAAAGTGTAGGCACTACTAAGTAGCACACGGTAAAAGGAGAAGGGGAGATAGAGGTTTGGTAACAAGCAGATAATGACTAAGTGTGAGATCAAGAGAGACTTGGTGAGAACTCAGGAAAGGCTTTCTATTGGGCAGCCACCCTCAGCCTTCTGCTAGATCCTCCATTCTTGCTTCCTGCATTATCACGGATGTTAAGCAGCATCAGATGACATATATATTAAGCATCCCCATAACTTCTTACAGGTCAAATGCCTGATCTGATCCTTTGGCCTTTGTGGTCTTTAAAGTAACAGCCTCCTGACTTCTGGCAGTTAAGCACCATCACCTATTACTTTGAGGCCCCCTTGTCTCCTTAGATGTTAATGAACCTACCCCGGTAATGCCATACCCCCTAGCTGACAGAAGAGGACTACCCCCAAACTTCCTTTTCATTTTATTTTTATGCTTTTGTTGGTGCATTGCAATTGTACAACATAGATTCAAAGTGATATATTCACGCTTGCACACATCACTTGGTGTATTTCTTTCTACATTCCACTCTGTTCCCCACTCCTCCCTCCCCATACATGTTACTGAGATTAGTAGTGGCACTTTTATATATGGACATAAAATGATGTGAAATATTCTCTTTCTCAAGTCTTGTTTTCCTCCTCCCCTTCTCTCTACCCCAATTCTCTTCCTCTATTCTACTGGTCTCTCTCCTCATTAAATGAAGTCCCTTTTGTTTCCTTTATTTTCTGTCTTCCACAATTGAGAGAATATGACCCTTGATTTTCTGAGACTGGCTGATCTCACTGAGCATAATATTCTCTAGTTCCATCCATTTTCATGAAAATGGCATACTTTCGTTCATCTTTATGACTGAGTAGAATTCCATTGTGTGTATATACACCATATTTATCCATTTACCTGTTGATGGACACCTGGGATGGTTCTATCACTTGGCTATTGCAGCACCAAGCTCCTTAATGATGCCGGGGCCCCTCTCCCCAGCTTACTCATGAGGAGATCTTGAACCCACAGTTCAACCATGTCTGCCCTTCCACTCTGACGGCAACTTGGCATTCTTTCAGGACAATTGACCCTGCATCATGAAGCTGTGCTCTTGTATTGCTACATTCTCACCTACTCCATCTAATCTTTTGACCCAGCCCCTAGGCCCACCTGTGAGTGGGAATCCCTTCACTCAGTACTCATCAGGCATGTTACCATGGCAGTATGCTGAAACCAAACAGCATGACTCTCTCAGCTCTATGTCCCTGTTGGCCGGGACAAAGAGTCAAGAAGGGCGATCTTTATGAGGAAAAGCTTTCTCTGTGAGGCACAGATCTTGTCAGTACATTGTTGTCAGAGTAGAAGGGTCACTTTCCTCTAGTAAGAAAAAGGAATGCATTTGCTGGTTTACAGAGTTTGGGAAAATCTGGGCATTCATGGTTTTCAAGTGCATGTATCAAATATCCTATTCTATGTTTTAGAGTCCTGATACCTCTCTATTGGTCTCCTGATCTTAGATTAGGAGATTTTCCAAGGCTGTATATTCAACTTCCTTTGTAATTCTGCCACCCTATGGTTAAACTCTGGGTTTGATTTTCAGTATGGTCTAGTTATGGTTGTAGGAGTTAAGGTCAACTTTTATTAAAATAATTTTTTTTTTTAGTACTAGGGATTGAACTCAAGGACATTATACCTCCAGGGTACCCACCCCCAACCCTGTTTATTTTTTATTTGGAAACAGAATCTTGCTAAGTTTCTGGCCTCTAACCTGTCAATCTTCTGTCTCAGCATCCCAAGTACTGGAATTACAGGTGTGCTCCACCATGTCCAGCTTAAGGTCATCTTTAAAAGCTACCATAAGGCCTTTTGATTTTCATGGCTTACCTGTGTTGAGAGCTGATTGAGCTGAGCCTGCTGTTTTCTTCAAGGTTCCCAAGGAAGCTTATGAAGACCAACTCCAACACCACAATCCTAATTACCATGGCCTAATTACCCAGAGGTATTGGAGTGGACAGTCTTAACTGCCACTTCTCTGTTTGATTCTGTCCCAATCCACCAAGTGAAAATCAGAATTCACCAGGGTCTGATTTCTGGGTCTCCTTCTAGTACCACTTGACTTAATTTGGCAGAACCTGAAACAGATCTTGAGTAAAAAGGTAATTCATTTCAAAGATAATCCTAGGAAGGAGCAAAAAGTAGTAGGAGGAAGGACCAGATAAGAGGGGGGGGGGTTATAGAGACTGCTGCTTTGAGCAATGGGAACCCAGTTTCTCTAAATTTCTTTATGCCTGCTGAGCAGCATAAAGAATGCTTCCAGAACTCTCTTGGCTCTCATGTCCTTTTTGGTGAGGGCTACTCCTGGAGGCTTTAATTGTCATGTGATTCCAGTATCACTTGACCAAAGGTGGATGGGGAGAAGGCCCCGGGGCATAAAAGAGAAAGCTGAGTGGCTCATACATGCTCCAAGTGTTCTGTTGTTGCAAGGAGAGGCTAGGCCTGCACAGAACTGTCCACTGCAGCTATGACTTGCTTCAGAAGTAGACTGAAGTTTTTTTTGTTTTGTTTTGTTTTTTTGTGTGTGGTACTGGGGATTGAACTCAGGGGCATTCTACCTCCGAGCTATACCCCCAGCCCTATTTTTTTTTATTCTTTATTTTGAAACAGGGTCTCACTAAGTTGCAGAGTGCCTCACTAGGTAGCTGAGGCTGGCTGCGACCCCAGATCCTCCAGTCTCAGCCTCCCAAATGCTGGGATTACAAGCGTGCGCTACCACGCCTGGCTTAGACTGAGGTTTTGCAACTGGAACGAGAGATCTCATCACTGTTTTCATTATTGCCATCATCATCATCATCATCATCATCATCATCATCATCACCATAATTAAATTTCTGAGTCTAAACCAATTATAGGATAGAGTATTTTAAATAATGTACTAGAGACATCCAAAAAGTGCATAGTAGGGAAGGAGAGAATGATTACAGCATTTTGTCAACCTCCAGCCTGGTTTTCATCCTGAGGCAACTGCCTTCAAGGTTCCTTTAGCCTTCCCTTATGATCTTCTCTGCTTTTTAGTGGGGGTATGTTTTAGTGGGGGCATATGTTTTAGCCAAGCCTTAGACTGAGATAGCTCTCATCTTGGTTTCCTCCCTCAGGGTTTCAACAGAGCAATCTTGGAGAATAGAGAGCGTTGATCAAAGGTCTATGTCTCTCAGGGGCCATCCAGGTCACTGGCCTGTACAACCAAAGGGAATATCAAGATTCAAGGAAGTGATGCCAATGGCTTAGTTGGTTTATCAAGATTAAGTCATTTTTCATGGTGGAGAACTGCAGAAGCCAGTCCCTCCTCCCTGATCTTCCTATTGCTCTTAATTTCCTACTCCCTCCCCCACAAATTGCAAAGCCTGTAGCTTGGAGGCAGAAAATCTGGGCTCAAGTCCTAGCTGTGCTTCTTTTCAGTCTTGTGATATTACACAAATCATCCTACCTTATAGATCCTCAGTTACCTCTTCTGCAAAATGGATATAATTGCATTAAATTAGGTAACAAGTGCAAAGCATTTAGCCTGGTGTCTACAAGGCATTCCATTAATGATAACTGGTATCTTTGTTTCCTGGTATATCAGGGTTTCCCAGGGTATTAACTCTATATATTAAGGGACATCTGAGACAATCAGAGGTCATACCTAAACAGAACAGCAAACAGAAGATATATAATTAGGAAACCATTTCCTCCACTGTTCTCTCCCCAGTCTGATTACATAGGAAAGATAGACTCAATTTGGTGGTAGTGTATCATATATATGAGATAGCTCTCATATTAGTTTCTACCCCCAGGGTTTCAACACAGTGATCTTGGAGAACAGAAAGAGCTGATCAAAGGTCTGTGACTCCCAGAGGCCCTCCATGCCACTGATGCCATATATTTATATGATGCTATATATATGCTATGATCATATATATATATATGTTATGATACATATGTATATATTTGGCACTTATTAATTTCCCCTTTTAATAAAAAGGGAATACTTCACCCCTCTGGCTAATGGTAGATAATTACATTTAATTCAGTCTAGTAAGCTTGGTCCTATTTAGTAATTTAAGCTGTCTCTTTAAGAAGTATACTCTCTCTCAAATAAGTCCATAGCCTCTAGATTTGTTCCTCACCCCCATTCACTCTCCTCCAAGATGGCATCTGGCTGCATGAGTTGGGGGAAGTTTATGTGACCACATGGGTAGAAAAGCAGAAGGGTGTTGGACCCAAGTGGTCCTCCTAGTGTTGTGGTCTCCATAGCAACCTTTTTCTGCTCCCATGCTCCTGGGAGTATGATAATTCTATAATGGTGCGTTTATAGTCTGTCCTTTCATCCTGCTCAAAGCTCTTTGGTCCTCTACTACCCTGTTTAGCATTCAGCACTGTGCTCTAGCCTCCATTCTCAAGCCTAGGAAGCATTTCTGTAGCACCTACCCCCACATCTTCTCCTCATCCACCTCCCAGCCACATCTGCAATCACCTCTGAGTTCCTGTCAAGGCTTCATGGTGATGTCTGTGCCTCTACTGAAGACTAGGAGACCCAAGGGAAGTGGGAACACACCCTGAGGTCTCCCTTGCACCGAGCACTTCTGCTCTGCGGTGGCTGCCTGGGTTGGCTCAGAGCTGCAGCTCCCTGGTGCAGCCTTGTCCTGGAGAACAGAGCTGCCTTCAGCTTCCCTGTCTAGCACAGCTCTCACTCTCTGACTTTTATCTAAGAGGGGGAGCCAGGACTCGTTGTATCAGCCCCTACATTCCTTACTTCTCTTTTCTGAAGTCCACAGTGCAGGAGGGGCAGAGTTTCCACTTTGTCTTGTCTATTTTGGGGAGTCTTCTACACTATACCCTGTCATTTTACTATAATGGTTGCCAGGAATGAGGGGAATGCAGTGTATCAAAATGGAGTTGGAATTGGGGGAAAGGAGATGTATTTACTGGAGGAGTTCAACTCCGCAAAGGTTCACAGAGCACCTACCTGAGCTCAGTGCATGTGGTAGCCCCTTGGCCCTGGCCTCATGGAAAGTCTCCCCGATAGTTGTACAGAGTTCTATCCAGCAGGCACATAATATCTGCAGTTTTCCCCTATACTCTGAGAGATCTCCCATTTATTAGAATGATGCTTCCCAAGCCTACTACTGCTGTTGCTAAATTTCAGGCCCCTGTCTCCAAATCTCTAGGGGGTGGGCAGAAAAATGCATTTTGAACAAGTGCTCCTGATAATTCTGACTCTGCCAGTCCAGCCCCTAAACATGTGGGGATCATGGGCCCTTTATTAAGTGAGGCATGGAGCTTGCTGGAAACAGGGTGATGATGCTTCTGAGTCCTGTCCTGGATCCCCACACCCCCCAGCTGCTTCTCAGAGCATGAGTTTATATTGGAAAGAGCAGTGCAATGAGCATTCAGATGCACAGGACTGGTCCTGGCAGAATCACGTATAATTTCACTGCCCTGGGCCTGTTTCCTGGCATTTACCCTAGGGAGCTTGGGCCAAGATCAGAACGGCAGAGGGATAGTCCATGACACAATTCAAGCCAGTAGAAATGCTCACATGAACTCAAATGGCATCATATGGTGATTTAAAAAAAAAATGGAATCTACATTTCAAACCAAACAGTATCATAGACTTCTGGTTTGGACTATCCACACCTTTACAACACAAATATTTACTGGAGCTGAGAAGCCACTGTCCTTTTAGATAAAGTGTGTGTCATTTAGTTTTCCACCATTTCCTTTTATTCTCTTCTAGCAAAGCTTAGTCACTGCTGGTTTGCTGCCTTCCTGGCCCCTGGAGGCATCTGAATTTGAAATCCCTGGTTTATCTCATCTTGAATGTCCTTATGACTTCGGCCATCCTACAGGTCCAAAGCCTACCAAATGCTTTTTCCCAGCACAATAGTTAATCATCAGCTGCTTCTTATGTTAATCAGAACAGGAACGTCTTGCTTGGCCAATTTCTTTGGAAATCTTGGTCTGATGCTACTCTTCATGCACTCCGTGTCCTGAGTTTGCCTGTTCAGCATCTGTGCACTAACAGGAGGCCCTTCCTTGTCCCTGACTGAAGTTCTCTGAGGTCAGCAGTGGCTGTGGATGTGCACAGATTTGAGGCAGGCCGGCCCAATGAGTGGGGATTGGATGTACCTGGTCCAGCTCCTGATATGGGCCATCTGGATCCTTGCGACCATCACCAAAGGTGAGATGCCCATTGGGAAAGGGCTGTATGAAGATGAGAGAGAGGGAGGATTTTGCACTGGTAGAAATGAAGTTACTTTTCAGAGGTCTCAGAGGGTCCATGGAGGGCTACAATAGATCCTTTGGGCTCCAGTGTCCTGGTGTTGCTGAAATCCCTGGAGCCTTTTTCTTGGGTACAGGTGGAACTAAAATACCCTGGTCCTATCCTTGGGGTGCTCACGCTTTCTTGGGCACTGAGGAGGGGTGTAGGATAGAGCTTGTGTTTCTGGAGTCTGGCTGTGGAGACAGGACTTTCATGAATGAAATGAGATCCAACTGGTAGTGTCAAGACACCTGGGTCCTGCTAAGTAAGTAACTGGGCAGTTTCCTTCTTGTGACTTCATACTTTGTGCAGAAACCAAGACGCCTACATGCCCAGTCTCCCAAGGAGCCATCTTTAAACCCCTATAGTTAGATGAGCTGATTTTAGATGAGACTTTTTGTGTGAGACTTTTTAATAAACATTTTCATTAATGTTATTTATTTTCCTGTGCATTCACAGCATCTACCTACTTCATGAAAAGCATAATTCTATGGACATTATTGCTTAGGATTCTCCTAGGCTGAACTTTAGAATGAATTCATTTAATTTTCAGAAAAATAATCAGTTAGTAACCACACAGGTGACGTCCAGACATGCTGGCAGAGATGCTGGTGGGGACAGGTGTGACAGAAATGTGGGAAGCCCTGGGCAGATGATTCGATTGGGTCCCGGCATCTACAGAGCTCAGCTTGCATATCAGACTCATAGAAAGGGAAAGCTTTGGTGCAGCAGAAGGGGGACCTCTTCCCAAAGTCTGTAGCTTAGTGGTAGCCCCCAGGGAGAAACTAAGTCAGTTCTCTGGTGATGGTAACTTCTAGGGCAATCTTGAAGTGCATGGAGGACACAGACTCTTGGGGAAGGCATCCAGCTACTCCTGTTGCATGGCCTCTGGCTGGAAGAAGAGTACCCAAAGGGGAGCTCTGGATTGGGCTGGTTCCCTGCCTCTTCCCAGTCGGCTCCTCATTCCTTCCCTGTGTTTCCTCAGGGTCCGTGACTGGAGAGCCAGAGAGGAACACCAGGCTGGGATGGGTCCAGGGGAAGCAGGTCACCGTGCTGGGAAGCCCTGTGCCTGTGAATGTGTTCCTTGGCATCCCCTATGCTGCACCCCCTGTGGGACCCCTGCGTTTTGAGAACCCGCATCCTGCAATGCCCTGGGATGGCTTGCGAGACGCCACCTCCTACCCTTACATGTAAGACCAGGCTTGGCTCCATGGGTGGACTGTGATGTAGGTTTTGGGGGTGGGTCACTGGAGGGGAATAGAGGTCATTCAGCCCAGGGGCAAAGGAGAGAAGGGGTAGACATTGGGGAGGAGGAGGGAAAGAGGGCCAGAAACCTGGGCCATTGCTTCAGTAGTCTCACAGATTAATCAGTGGAGGCCTTGCTAAAAATGGGTCTATTCCCCGACTCTCTTCTCATCTTCCTGAGTCAGACTCTCTTGAGCTGGGCCGGGGAAGCTGCAGCATCTGAATGCTCTCTAGGGCTTCTGAGCAACAACCAGATTGAGGAAGTGCTATGATGGGCCCCCTGGGTCTTTTGGTCAGAAGAGACTGTCCAGGTGTTGCTATGTGACCTCATCTACACTTTTAGTCAGACTGGGTTGAGGGCAGAGCCACACTAGAGGAAGTCTAGCTCCCACATTCAAAACCGTGACTAGTGCAATTCCTGGACCACGTGGGAACTCCACAGATACCTGTGGAATGATTTTGTGAAGGTCTCTGATACATCAGGTCTAGGAGGTAGAAAGTTTAGTTACTTAGTCACCACAGATTTTCAAATTTTGATGGATAATCAATTAACCAGGCTAATTGTGGGGAGGCAAGATGAGACTTCTGGATAGGCAACACCACTTTCAAGTCCTAAGAGTCTTCTGAATCCACCCCCACCCCCCTGCCCTCAATCAGAAGGGCTGAGGGTGTAGCTCAGAGGTACAATTCCCAGTACCAAGAACCAAAACAAAACAAACAGACATGAGATTGTGATTGACATTGATAAAATTGTGTATATACATCGTGTCCATTGAAGTATGTCTCTATCACTCTGAACTTCATCATGCACCAATAAAATGAAAAGCAAATTTAAACCAACCAACCAATCAACAACAATAACAAACTGAATTGGTGGTGGGGACGTAACTAATAACTGACAATTAAAATATAAGGTGGCAAAGCCATCAGAGGGGTCCAGAGAAGGGTGCAGAGGGAGCACAGAGAACCCCTAGCAACTTGCGAGGAAAGGCGAGAGATGGCTTTGCTGAAAGCAGTGAGGCCTGCATTTGTGATAAACAACATACAAAGAGGTAGAGAGGCATAAACACCTGCAAGGTGGTAGAGTGCAGTGATGGTCGCCGGTTCCCCATACTCCATGTATACTACACTATCAGGGAAACAGCTAACATTAATTGAGCACTTAGTATGTAGAAATATTCACATATACAATTCTTCCTGTGTGTCAGTCTAGGGTAGGGGCTACGAAGCACAGAGGTCACTAATACAGAGCCCTAGGCTTTTAGGGGCTCACAGTAGAGTTGGGAAAGATGACAGGGCTCACAGACAAGCCCAGGACAAGTTCTGAGACAGAATGTGTGTTATGTGGCCGCTTCCATGGTTTAACCAGAGAAATCTCAGAAGGCTTCTTGAAGGAGGAGGCACTTTGGTCTGAATCTGAAAAAAAAAAAAAAAAAAGGACATGAGACAGCAGATACGGGTGGGTAGAGAGAGTGGGAACATCAAATCCTGGATGCAGGAGTCTCCCTGCCATGGGTTCCTATAGGGAGTTCTGGAAATACCTCTTTGCTCCTCTAGGGGCGGAAGAGAGAGCTGCGGCAGCACAGCCTTTGACACTCAACTCTGCCTCTTCAGTGAGCTAGCTCAGGTCTTTGTGTGTGTCCATATAATGGTGGTGGGTGTAGGCATGGGGTGTGCTGGGGTTAATGGTGCAATTACTTTGCACAGTGTGCTTCCCCAACCAGGGACCAGATCAAAGAGAATAATAGTTGGCTTGTTAGTTTGTTTTGGAAACTATGGGGGTTGAGCATGATCAGACTGTGCCGATAGCTCTGTGGGCCTCTCCTGGCCAGGCCTCACTGATGTGCCAAGAGCTGTCCTCATCAGCTGACAGCAATTCTGGGGGCTTTTCTCACCCTTTCTCCAAGGTGCTTCCAGAATCCAGACTGGCTGTCCTTCAGTGAACACATTTTCAAGACCCATTACCCCAAACTGGAGATGTCAGAAGACTGCCTGTACCTCAACATCTATGTACCAGCCCACGCGGTGGATGGCTCCAATCTCCCGGTAGGGCTGCTTGCTGCTCTTGGGATTTCAGCTAGCAAGCCCTGGGCCTGGGATCCAGGCAGGGTGGCTGGGTATCTGGAATCAGACTTAGGCTCCTATTGGTTAAAAGGGAAATGGAATCAGATCAGTAACTTGCTTAAAAAAATCATTAGAAGGGTAAATTCACTTTATCTTCTTTCTTGATTTTTTATTGGCAGCAGTTTGACCTTTGATTTCTATTTTTTCCTCTCCACTGAGTATTGAATGGTCTCTATAAACCTTCCAAAAAGGTATGGCTTAAAAAGCACTTTGATTTGTGAACTCCTGTTTTAAAGAGGGCAATTACATCTTCCAACTTTTCTGTTTGTAATTGAGACATTTAGGTAACAATGTTAAATGTTTCACTTAACAATATAGAAGATACTCGTAGAAGTGAGGAGGGAGGGGGGAGGCTCATTCTGTGACCTATTTTTAAGCCACACCCTCCCAGCATCCTCTGTTCCCAAAGCTCTGCCATTGGATACTTGCTTGGTTGTATGGTAACAGCAACATCTACTGAGAATATACGATGAGCTAGGCACAGGACGTTCTAGCATTTAACTCCTGCAATAACCCAGATTTTCCGGTCCCAGACTCCCAAGTACTGGGATTACAAGTGTGCACCACCATGCCCAGCTGGTCCTAATTTTTCTAGTTTCCACATTTTGCTTTCTCTTTTTCTCTCTTATCTTTTTTTTCAGTACTGGGGATTGAACCCAGGGGCATTCTACCTCCGGGCTACGCCCCCAGTCCTATTTTTTATTCTTTATTTTGAAACAGGGTCTCACTAAGTTGCAGAGGGCCTCACTAAGTAGCTGAGGTTGGCCTCGAACTCAGTTCCTCCTGTCTCAGCCTCCCAAGTACTGGGATTACAAGTGTGCGCCACCACGCCTGGCTGCTCTTTTTCTCTCTTATCTTCTCCTCTCTATGCAGGTTTTTTAAAAAAGCCTTAAATTCAAACACCTGAAGCTGCTTTCACTTATATTCATGGCTCACCAGGATTTTCACCTTCCTATGAGCCGCAGGCTCAGTGATATGTAGTAAACACTCTTTGAGCTCTTGAGGTGCACCAGTACAGTTCTGTGAGCCTGAGATGCAGAGTCCTGCTTAGACTCCTAAGTGAGATACTTCTGTTCTTCACAAAATAAAAATGAGAAAATCTTTGTCAGAGGGGCTGGGCAATCTACCTGAGGTCACACAGCTAGCTAGTGGCAAAGCTCAGCTTCAAACCCATCCACTCGGATACCAGAGCCCATGCCTAACCTTGGTTCTTTTTCACAAGATAATACATCTGACCCTATTTGCAAAGTGAGACATTTATTTTTTCTGAAGAAAGACCATCCCAACTTGTACGAGGGAGGGATGGGGTTGCTGGTGGCTGACCAGTGTGTTCCTTTCCTCTCCTTAGGTCATGGTGTGGTTTCCAGGGGGTAGCTTCGAGACGGGCTCAGCCTCCATCTTCGACGGGTCTGCACTGGCTGCCTATGAGGACGTGCTGGTTGTGACCACCCAGTACCGCCTGGGAATATTTGGCTTCTTTACGTGAGTCTCACTAGGGGATTGATACCCCAGAACTCCACAGGGCAGCTGTGCAGTAGCCATGGGCAGTGTCCAGCAATCTCAGGAGGAGTGAGCCTTCAGTGGCACTGAGCAAATTTGGCAGTAGGTAATTTCAGCAGCTGTAATAGATAAACTCCCCACATCTTAGTGGCTTAAAACAATACAAATCTCTTTTTCATTCAAGTAAAGTCCGAGTGAATGTCCCTGACTGACAGACATCTTTTCACACGGTCAACCAGGAACCTGGCTCCTTCCACCTTCTTGTGGCTCTGTTGTGGGTTTTTTTTTTATGTATTTTTTTTAATTTTTTTATTGTAGTAATTCGTGCAATATAGCATACATCTTTGTTAAGTACGAGTTGTTGACAACATATTTGCACACAGTTCTCATTTGACCCTTTCCCCAATTCCCACCCCAATCCCCCTCCCTTCCCTCCCCCTCATTTTTTAGGGCCGTAGATCTGCGTTCGGCCAGCAGATGGAGAAAGAGCACCGAGCATCACCCAAGGGCGATTTCCCTAGCTCAGCCTGAAGGTGGCGCTCATCACTTTTGTTCACAAAATGTATCCAACCACAAGGAAGGCAATGCAGCTCAGCCCGGAAGGGTAGAAGACAGATTGTGTGAGCTGTTAGCTGTGTCTACCAGGGTCCACTTCAGGGCTCCTCACATGCTCCTCTGGAAATAACCCACTGCACTGGCTTCCCCCGCCCTAGTGATACCTACCATGCATTGGCCACTCACGATGTACCAGGCAGTATGCTGTGCACCTGATACCTGTTATTTCAACTCATCCTCAAAATGATAGTACATAAAAGGTTCTGTTGTTAATGCCATTTTACACAGGAGCACAGAGAAGTCACACAGCTTCCCAGAGATCACAGAGCAGAGCCAGGTCTCTTGACCATCTCTATGATTCTGCCTAAAACATGGCAGGGTAAAACCAGAATGCAATGGGAGTAAAGAGTATAATGAGAGGTGGGGCCAGGGTTCCATTTAGGGGCCACTGACACATACAGTGGAGAAGGCAGCAATGATTCACAAATGAATTGAGGCCAATGGGGGAGATAAGTCATGGAGGCACATATTCATGTTGCCAGGCAGAAAGGGTTTAATTCAAGCAGAGCGTGGGGGTGCACGCTTGTAATCCTAGTACTTGGGAGGCAAGACCAGCGGATCGCAGGTTTACAGCCAGCCTCAGCTACCTAGTGAGGCCCTCCACAACTTAGTGAGACCCTGTTTCAAAATAAAGAATAAAAAATAGGGCTGGGGGTGTAGCTCGGAGGTAGAATGCCTCTGGGTTCAATCCTCAGTATTGCAAAAACAAAACAATATGAAGAAACAAGGGTTTAATTCTCTGAGAGTGAAACACAATTGGCTGTGGAAATAGGAAAGTAGCTACCAGGGACCCAAGAGCTTCTTGAGCGAGATGGCATTCCAGGTGCATCTTAAAGTCGTGGCTGGGTTTGGGAGGAGTAATTAGAGGAGAGCATGCTTAGAGAAGTGTGTTACCTAGGGAAAGACTGGTGACTTGGAGCGGAACATAGCCAGACCTGGGGCTTGAGCAATGTTTGCAAACTCTGCTTGGTGCTTAGATCCCTGCAAAGTGGTTCTGGGGCTGCTGTGCTGGTGGGTTGGGCTGATGAGGTGCACCGAGCAAGGCAGTCACACTTTTAGCTGTTCTGTACATTATGATTCTGCATAAGATTCCTTTGGCAGACAGGTTTCTGAAAATTGTTCCTGCTCTCTTGCTTTGAGCATAGGTAGATGAGGATGTAGTAGGAAATGGATGCAAAAGGCCTTGAATGCCAGACCATCCACGGCATCCTTCTCTAAAGACTGAAGGATCCAGGAGTAATCTGCTCAGAGCAGTGTATCAGGAAGCTCCCGCCAGGGCAGAATGGAGGCTGGGCCAGGGATGCCCAGCTGCAGATGAGGAGTCCAGCTGGGAGGCTGCTGCATAGCCTTGATGCAGGCCATGGAAGGCTGAATCATAAAAACAATAGTGTGTCAAACATATGTGACACATGGCATGCCTGGCACCAGTCAGTCTTCCCACTGACCATGCGGAGCAGGTGCTATTATTATCCCCGATTTTAACAGGAGGACACTGAGGCCAAGTCAGTAAGTGGTGTGTCCAACGTCACCCAGATAATAAGTGGCCAGGCTATGAATCCTGGGCTAGCAGCTGAGATCTTAGCCAGTAGGATAGAGTGGCTTTCTGGATAAATAGAAAAAGATGGAATAAAGATGAATGTGGAATCCGCCATGGAACACAGGTATCATTAGTGGGGCTTGGTGAGGTCTGGGAGTGAGGCACCCCATGGGTCATGGACTAGAGAGGGACTGAAGGGGAAGAGATTTTGGGGGACTGGAGAATGGTGGGGAGCAGAACGTGGTCCCGAGACTGCTCGGATATGTGGTGTGCCCCACGTGCTGCCTTTGGTCCAGGCATTTATTTGGTTTGATGGCATTTAATTTGTCCCACCCTTAATGGTTCATTCACTCTGGGGAACATGCAACTCCGCAGGGAGAGGAGCAGGGGGCACAGTCAGGAGCAAGGACTCTGGGGCTAGAATCACTGCATCCCAACTCTGCAACTTTCCAGCTCTCTCTAGCGAGGGGATTTAACCTCTCTGTGCCTGAATTTCCTATTCTGTTTGAAGAAGGTTATGCCTCCACCAGTATTCTGTTGCAAGCTCACAGATTTAATGAAAGGAACTGGCGTGAGCTGTGGCCATGGAGATGTGGCCACTGCCCACACAATTCTGCACTGTGGAGATGGTGTGGGTGGTGGGAAAAGCATCCCATTCTCTCTCTACTCCACCTGCAAGCACCTGCCAGTCCCTCCCACTGACAATGTGTAGCTGAAGCCTGACTATACAATTCCTAGCAGCTGACCTTTTGGGAACAGGAGAGAAGACCCCAAGAGGCAAAGGAAGAAAATCCAGAACTATGTGCCTCTTAGGTTGTGAAAATTATGGTAGTATTAGCCATAAGCCCTTTGGAACAGTGTTGGGCACATTCTGCCACTGTGGTTATTGTTATTATCACTATTAACTTTGTCATTCATTGGAACCTCTGTGCCCAGAAAGTCCTTGTGCAGCTCATACAGACCACTCCTGGGCAGCAGAAATCTTCTGTGACTCATAGATTCAGGGGAGCCTAGGAATACCCCTGAATTCATGCTTATAATATTATCTGTGCATTATTCTGGGGTGCATAGATTTCATCAGATTCTCATGGAAACTCAAAGCAAAGGATGAGAACTAAGTCTGGGTTCCTTTGACTCTCAATTCCTCCCAGCTGATACCTGCTCATAGGTTCTGCTGAGAACTGCCCAGGCTACAAGAAACAACAGACCACAGCTGACTAAATATGCCTCATTCTGCCTTTTGCTCCCAGTACACAGGACAGGCATGCCCCAGGGAACTGGGGCTTCCAGGACCAATTGGCTGCCCTATCCTGGGTCCAGAAGAACATCCAATTCTTCGGTGGGAACCCTGGCTCCATCACCATCTTCGGCGGGTCAGCAGGAGCCATAAGCGTTTCTAGTCTGGTGAGTTTTCTGTTCTGTGACTTGAATGAATCTTGGTGGGGGAGATGGCGATCGTGAATTACTTACATGTGACTGACGCTTTTGTTCTTAAAAAACAACAAACAAACAAACAAACAAACAAAACCACTTTTCACACAGCCTCCCTGAGCCTTGCAAATACATTGAGAGTTAGGGGTACAGTCTCACTTCAAGGACGAGGTAGCTGTCAGGGACAGAGTTTAGATGAATCACCCAGGATCACATAATGAATAATCATTTGAGGAAAAATCCCTTATATTTGTAGAGTTGAAGCCCCCGTATCCATTAATTACTTGTTTGTATTAGCTTATTTTATTAATTACTTGTTTGGATTAGTCAGCTTTTCTTTTTTTTTCTTTTTTTGGCATTTCTGGAAGAGGGTGGCTAAACCCCGTGGTCCTCAGCTCTTTGGGGGGAATCTCAGTTCCGGGGTTCATCCATAGAAGTTCTAGTCAGCCTTTTGGTACCATAATGAAATATCAGAGGGGCTAACTTATAAATTAAGAGGTTTATTTAGCTTACAGTTTCAGGGGCTCACAGTTCAAGATTGGTTGGACCTCTGGTGAGGGTGGTGGATGGTATTGCATCAGGGTGGAGTGGGTGTAGAGGAAACATCAGATCTTCAACCAGGAAGCAGAGAGTGGGGTGGGGCCAGCCTTGCTCCTTTTACAACCCTCTGGCTAGGACTGCCTTAATCCTTTCCAAGAGCAGAGGGCCCAGTGACCTCCTACTAGGCCCTACCTCTTAAAGGTTTCATACCATCTCAGCTGGGTGCAGTGGCACATCCCTGTAGCCCCAGTACTTTGGAGGGGGACTGAGGGCGTAACTCAGAGGTAAAATGCTCTTGGGTTGAATTCACAGTACCAAAATAAGAGGGAAGGGGGTTCATACCACCTCCCAATATTACCACTAAGTGGTGAACAAGTTCCCACACTTGAGGGACACCTAAACCATATCTGAACCCTAGCATTGTTCAACAGAAAAACATAAGCTGGGCATGGTGGTTCATGCCTGTAATACCACTACTTGGGAGGCTGTGACAGGAGGAGCATAGGTTTGAAGCCAGCTTCAGCAACTTAGTGAGGCTCTCAGCAGTGTAGCAAGATTCTGTTTCCAGATAAAAAATAAAATAAGGCTAGGATGTAACTTGGAGGTAGAATGTCTCTGGGCTCTCAATTCCCAATATAAAAAAAAAAAAAAGAAAAGAAATAGAAAAGCATAGTAGTGTGAAACAGCAAACTATGTATAGAAACTTGTGTGTGTGTGTGTGTGTGTGTGTGTGTGTGTGTGTACTGGGGATTGAATCCAGGAGCATTCTACCTCTGAGCTACAACCCCAGCCCTATTTTATTTTTTTATTTTGAAACAGGGTCTCATTAAGTTGCAGAGGGCCTCTAAGTAGTTGCAGCTACTAAGTAGCTGAGGCTGGCCACAAACCTGCAATCCTCCTATCTCAGCCTTTCAAAGTACTGGGATTACAAGTATGCACCACCAACTTGTATAAAAACATTTTAACTTATAACATAAAATGTTATAAGTTAACATAAGCCTGCTTGCATAACAACATTTTAACTTATAACATAAAATGTTTTTGCTCGCGGATGGTTTGGTCGAGTGCGTTATCCTTTTAGAGCTGGCCTGCTGACCAGGGTTTCAACATAAATCCCTTCTGTAAACCACCTACAGAATTTGCTGCCCTTGAGTTGCAGTTGTAGTTTCTCCTGTTTATTAGTTTTTGTGGTACTGGGGATTGAACCCAGGGGCATTCTACCACTGACCTGTACCCCCAGTCCTATTTTATTCTGAAACAGGACCTCACTAAGTTGCCCAGGCTGACCTTGAACTCGGGATTCTCCTGCCTAAGCCTCCAGGGTAGCTGGGATCATAGGTGTGTGCCGCTGTTGCTGGTTAGTTCTTGTCTTTACAATGAGAGTAGACTTACAGATGTTTGCCAAGTAGCCTGACTGCTGCACATCTGGAGTTTTCTACTTTCTCCCAAATATTTTACTCTTCTCTTGTCCATACCTAATGTGGCATCAAGACTGTAGTCACTTATCATTATCAGTGCTTTTCCCTTAGACATAATTTTTTCTTCCTTACATGTGTAGATAGTTCGATGGTTCCCATGATATTTCATTGATTATGTAATTAACATAACAAGTGCAACTGGCAAAACAAGTTTGGAAGCAAACACACCAAGAGTCAGTGACTCTTGGCAAATAGAAACATACAGAGGTGCTAGATGGTGGTCCATTGGCTCAGTATTTCCTTGACGTGAATTAGAATATTAGTGACAGAAATCATGTACGTAGTAGTAGGTTAAGAGAGCTTCTGCTGTACAGAATGTGACAAGATTCAAGGTATTTTATGTCTTCTAACAGACTATATTAACCCTAAATTATTTTCTAACATAGATTATATTAACCCAACTTTACAGATATGATAACAGCCACCCTTATGAGTGAAATTTGACCAGGCACTGTGTCAAGCCTTTTATATTCTCTGTTTCTCCTACTCCTCACAGCGGCTCTGGGATACAGGCTTAGTTTCTACAGGGAAATACACTTATGCTTAGAAAAATTAAACAATTCACCTGTGGTCACTCAGGTAAGAAATGAAGGAACTAGAATTCATGAGCCAGAATGTTCAATCAAAGAGTTCATGAGGGCCAGGTGTGGTTGTGCATGTCTGTAATCCCAGTACTTGGGAAGCTGAGATCATAAGATCGCAGGTTCAAGGTCAGCCTGGATAAACTAGTGAGCTCCTGTCTCAAAATAAAAAGAGCTGGAGATATGGACCAGTGGTAGAGTGCCCCTGGATTCAATGCCCAGTAACTAACTAGTTCTCTCTCTCTCTCTCGCTCTTGCTCTTGCTCTCTCTCTCTTGTTCATGAGGAACTGGGGCCTCGAAGAAGTTAAGTACCTTGCAAAAACCTTCACAGCTAGTCCTTGAAGTCCTTTCCCTTCTAAAGTCAAAGCCCTTTAGAAGCCTTTCTGGGACGGTTAAAGAAGGGGTGTGTGATGTGCGCAGTGGATGGGAATTTGAGGGATAACATCTCCTAGGTCTCCTGTGCTCTCTCTCCAGATTCTGTCCCCCCTGTCCAAGGACTTATTCCACAGAGCCATCATGGAGAGTGGGGTGGCCATCATCCCTTACCTGAAGGCAACGGATGACCAGAAGGATGTGGATGTAGGTATACGCTTAATACTGCTCCTTACTATCAGGAGGGAATGTGGCCAGGAGTTCACAGATGTTGCCTTCTTGTGAGCTTGGCTTTCCTAACTGATTACACCTGAGGAACCTCATGCTAGCTCCTTGTTCCTCCTTGGATAGCCTGGTTCAACCCCCGGTGGTCGAACTCTATTATCCACCATCACTGTTGTGCCTGAGTGTGTGCAGATGTGTTATTGTTGCCGTGTCTTATCAGTTATTCTTTGCATGGGAGCATACTCAATCTCCGTTCTACACAGATCATGTCTGTACTTACTCTACCCTACAGGGAGTGACGGCCTAGATACCATGTGAAGAAAGATTCTGAGATTGTTTCCAGCTCAGTGGGGAATAAGGCTGTGATTGAATAATGGTGTCTGGCATGGGATTTTGAGGGGATGGGGTGGGGCATATGTTCTGGATATTTGTCATCTTGTCTTAATTCTCTACTAGATAGTAGGGACCTGGAGACCATGGTTTCTCTGTCCTTCATGCTGCTAGCATAATATTTGGTATATATTAGGCAAACAAAAATGTTTGCTGAATGAATGAATAAATGAGCTGATTCATTCAATGCATATTAATTAAGCAGTAGGCCATGGAACTACTTCCTGGGTATTAACCATTTTAGTGGTACATGTTCCTCTTTTTTTTTTTTTTTTGAGGTGGGATTTTGCTGTGTTGCCTAGGCTGGTTTCAAACTCATGGACTCAAGGGCTCCTCTTGCCTCAATCTCCTGAGTACCTGGGACTATAGCTGTGCAGCACTCCATATAAATGAACTCCATATAAATAAACTCCATTTATTTGTTCATTCACCAAACATTTATTGGGTGCCCACTGTTTTCCTAGTGCTATATTAGGCCCTATGGGTTTATCAGTGGAGATCGCATATTCTAAAAGAATGAAGAGTATGATCTTTTTTATCACAAGATTTTTTTTTTTTTTTAACCAAGAGTGCATGAATAGGTGTGGGAGGTGCCCTTTGAACGCTCTGCAGTTGCATGCAGACTCTACATGCTGAGCATTTCTCCAGGGAGAGGGTTTGTAGCGTTTGTGATGTTTAACAATTGGCTACGTAAAGGAAAGTAGAAATTGTTGGGATGATAGGAGGTTTGGAAGAAAGGTATTTATGGGAGCTGCAGTGGTCTGAGAGGATGTCTCAGAGAAGGCAAGACTTGGATCTTAGAGAAAGTAAGAAATAAAAGTAAATAGAAACAAACATAAAATTATATTGGGAAATGTAGGAAGAAAGAAAGGAAGGGAAGGAGGGAGGATTGGTGTAGAGACAGAAAAAAGATCTCAGGGATCCTAGGCTGTGGGCAGGGCTCAAGCAAAGTGGACAGACAGAGCATTGATCCAGAGTCCTGCTCCACTGTTGGTTACAGAGCTTGCAAAGCCATGCCTCATTCTTGGGGGTCCTAGCTCCATCTGGCACCCTGAGGCTGGGAACTACTGCCAGTGCAGCTGAGCTCACAGGATTGGTCTCTCTGCGGATCAGGAGTCCCTGATTCCAATCCATAGCTGTGGATTAGCAAATCTCAGCCCCCAGCTCTGGTATTTACTGAAGAGAACAGGATGCCAGGCAAGAGAGTAAGGGTACTGCCAGACTAAACTCTCCTCAATGTGCACATCCCATATTGGTGCCTGGGGCTGGGAGGACCTGCCAGTGGTTGGTCAGGGGCACTTTACACCTTTTGTTTTCCTGGATGCTTTCCATGACAAGCTCTGACCTGCTCCTTCTCTGGACATAGCTGCAGGTGGTCGCCGATGTCTGTAGCTGCAATGCATCAGACTCTGAGGCCCTGCTGACGTGCCTGAGAGGAAAATCCTCCATAGAGCTGCTGAGCCTTGGCCAGGTGAGGAGGGAGGGCAGACTTCTGGGCAAGGTTGTCCTTTGAATGGAGCCATGAAAAAATCCTACTCCTTTATTTGTTTTGATTTGGTTCTTGGAAAAGAGAGGGGTTGGGGATTCATGTATATCAATGTGGAGTAGAGAACACTAATAGCTGATTTAAAGAACTGGATGGGACAGGGGCGTTACTTAGTAAAGATCCAGCCAAATACAAGGGTCTTTGCTAAGTCGTCAGAGGCATCTCACTGGGAAAAGGGACTACTCTTGTTCCACAAGCTCCCAGAAACTGAAGTCGGCACCAAGAGCTGGAAATTCTATCACAAAGCCATGTTGGCTTGGTGTAACTGAGAATTTTCTTTCTTTCTTTTTTTTTTCAGTACTAGAGATTGAACCCAGGGGAATTCTACCTCTGAGCTACACCCTCAGTCCTATTTTTTATTCTTTATTTTGAAACAGGGTCTCACTAAGTTGCGGAGGGCCTCATTAAGTAGCTGAGGCTGGCCACGAACCCAGATCCTCCTGTCTCAGCCTCTCAAGTACTGAGGATTACAAGCATGTGCCACCACGCCCAGAAACTGAGAACTTTCTAAGACATCAGTTGTCTTTGAAAGGACTGGGCCCCTTTAAAAAGCAGCGAGATGCCCACCTCTGCAACTATTCAAGCAAGGTCCAACTGACCGCTGGCAAATTTTCCATCACCAGATGGTTAATTGGACTAGATGACATCTTATGTCCCTTCCAGTTTTGAGAATCTTCACTAGTGCTTGAAAGATCAAGATCATTATCTGTCCGATTCAAACATTTGCTAGCTTGTTGGCATGTGTTGAATATCTTCATGCTCGTGTCCATGAAATGGGTAATACAGCTTTGACTTGATGCTGTCAGCTCTTTTGTGTGTTCCTTTTTACCCAACTTCTAAAACAGAAACAGAAAACACTATGATTAGAGCCAGCTGTTGCTTTTTGAGACTCAAGAAATATTCAGCCAAGTCTATGGCACAGTCCCCTGAGGAGGACATCTCAGGAGGGTGTTCACACCAACTCCTGCTATCCTGGACAACACTCCTATCCCCTGCCTCATTTTGCCCATTATGTTTGGCCTGTGGTTCTCAAACTTGAGCATGTATTGGAATTCCCTGGAGACCTTGCCACAAAACATTTTCCGGACTGTACCTCTAGAGCTTCATATTCAGTAGGCCTGGGGTGGGGCCTGAGAATTTGCATTTGCAGTGAGTTTCCAGATGATATTAATGCTCCTGGTGGGAACCACAGTTTGAGAACCACTGTGCTAAGCCACTATTTTTCTTAGGTCGATACTCTTATTGCTTCCATTTGGCAAATGAGAAACTAACACATAGACACATTTAGTCTTTTTGCCCCAGTGAGTGGCAAGGCTGGCCAGAGACTGATGCATTGAGCTGCACCAATAGTGGTTTATGCTTCCTTTTTAAATACAGTTTGACCACTGTTCAACTGGATTGGTATAGCCTGGCTGGAATTTGGGGATGGCATATTTTGTGCAGAGAAATAGATGCTGATTTTTCTTCTCTTCTTTATTATAGAAAACGAAGTCTTTCACTCGAGTGGTTGATGGTTATTTCTATCCTGACGAGCCTCTAGAACTACTGTCTCGAAAAGATTTTAAAGCAGTTCCTTCTATCATTGGAGTCAATAACCATGAGTGTGGCTTCCTGCTTCCCATGGTAGGAATCCTGGCTGTCCCCTCTACTGTTCCTTCAATAATGACACAGCTATTTGCTTCTAAGATGACACCCAGTGTTATGAAGGGGTAGAGCTCAGCACCATATCTATGGTGATAATCTTCTGTCTGTCTGAAAGAGGATGCCTTAGTCTGATTTGTGTTTCTATAACACAATACCAGGTGCGAGGTAATATAAGGTAAAGAGGTTTGTGTGGTTCATGATTCTAGTGGCTGGAAAATGCAAACAGTACAGTGCTAGCATCTTGTGAGAGCTTCCCTGGTTGGACATGGTGAAGTAGAAAGAGAAATGGTCTTGCTAAGGAGCATGCATGTGAGCTGGCCTTTCTGTATTCTCAAGAGAGCTGAGTCCTGCAAGAACTAAACTAATTCCTTCCCAGGGTGGTGCCCCCATGACCTAGTCACTTTCCACTAGGACCCACTTCTTAAAGATGCACCACTTCTTAGTACATTGGGAACTTGCAGCACATGAACCTCTGGGAGGACACTCAAAACAAACAAACAAACAAACAAACAAACAAACAAACAAACCAACCAGATCCAGACCATAAGATAGGAGAACTGAGGCCTGAGGGCAGTTGCAGCAAACCAGCTCCTCCTACAGATTTACAATGAAAGAAGCAACTATATTAGAAGGAAAGACAGGGTCAGATTAATTTATTCTTTACTTAAAAACCTTAGAAATAATTGTTACAAAGAGATTCAGTTACTGCTTCAGAGGTAAAATTCAGATGAGTTTGGAAAAACTTGAGTCCCATTTAAACTTTTCATGTCCATACTCAGTTCTGGCATTTTGACCTCCAAGATTGCTCCCAAGATTCTACAAGTTGCAAAATTATTAAATCATTTTATTCATTTGGCAAGTAGATACTGAGTATTTATTACATGCTTACAAAACTGAGAATTCAGTAAGGAACAGGTCACATGGTTCCTACATTCTACACGTCTACACTTTCAGGGGTGAGATGGATGAAATGCGTGGTTGAAAAGATGACTTCAGCAAAGCATGGTGGTGCATGCCTGTAATACCAGTACTTGGGAGGCTGAGGCAGGAGGATTGCATGTTGGAGGCTCGCCTCTGCAACTCAGTGAGCCCCTCAGCAACTGAGCAAGAGACTCTGTTGAAAATAAAAAAATAAAATAGGGCTAGGGTGTAGCTCACAGCTAGAATTCCACTAGGTTTAGTCCCCAGTACCACGAAAGAAAAAAGGAAATAAATAAAGAAAGAAAAGATGACTTCAGAGAGTGATGGGAGCTATGAAGGAATAAGTGGAGAGAGGAGACCTCTTTAGGGAGGTCAGAGGGCTATCAGGAAAGGCTCCTTTGCTGAATGATCATTGAACTGAGGCCTGGTTACCCAGAAGGAGCCATGATTTCCAGGCTCTGTTCTTTAAGTCTCTCCCCATTGGACATAAACTCTTCCCCTATTCACAGAAGATTGGAGGGATCAAATTAATAATACCATAAAAGAAAATTTACATAGACTCACCCCTGGTTTTAAAATGGGAGAAATAGGATTAAGAAATAAAGAGATTTGTCAAATGACAAAACTGGTTGGTGGCTGTCTAGAACTAGAATGTTGAGTTTGCTGAGTTGTTAAAGTGTGTTCTGCCATTATTAATTTGAACTCCAGAATGATGTTTTAGGGTAAGTGTGTGTGTGTGTGGGGGGAGATTCTTACCCGCATGTTGTGAATGAGGCAACTGAGTCACAGACTGTGGATTAAGTAAGGCCTTCCAGTGCTTTCTGGGTGGGTGGGTGCTCAAGAAGATGGCAGGTGCTACTGCCACCATGACCCTTGACCAGTTTCTGAGTGCCTTCCACATACCACGTGCACACCATCTGTGCAACAACTTGCAAACTATCCCTACTTTATACTTAAAGAAACAAGCTTAGAGAGGGAAGTAGCTTTCCTAAGTCTCTCAGCTAGTCAGCTAGTAAGGAGACAGCAGTGTATGTTTTTTATAATTTGGGCTCTTCTCTTTTTAAAATTTTTAAAATCAGTACATTGTAATCAATACATCTTTTTTAGGTGCATGTTGGTAGATGCATACATGCACATATCTCTCATCTAACCCTTTCCCAATTCCCACCCCTTTCCCTCCCACCTCCCTCCTTCTCATGTTTGGTTTAGAGATTGACTTTAATATGTTTGTGAATATACATCATCTGCATTAAGGTATTTCCCTCTACTCCTCCCTCCCCCCACCACCTTCAGTTAGGTCACCTTCTTTGCTCATCGAAGGATTCTCCTTCTTCATCTAGAGTTACTCTTATGATCCACTTTCTCCCTAGCTTCCACATATGATGGAGAGCATCCAATTTTTTAGTTTTTGTGACTGACTAATATCACCTAACATAATGTTTTCCAGTTCCATCCATTTCCCTGCAAATGACATGATTTTATTCTTCTATGTGGCTGAGTAAAATTCTATTGTGTATCCTATAGTTTTGTAATCCATTCACCTGTTGATGGACATCTTGGCTGATTCCATAGTTTGGCAGTTGTGAATTGTGCAACTATAAACATAGATACACATGCATTAGTCTGATAGTTTGGTTTCCATTCTTTTGGGTAGATACCCAGAGGTGACATTGCTGGACCATATGGTAAATTTATTCCCATTCATCTGAGGATCCTCCATACTGTTTTCCAAAGTGGTTGCACTAATCTGCAATCACACCAACAATGTATTAGGGTTCCCACTCTCCATACCCTCACCGGCACTGTTGTTGTTTGTGTTTTTAATGATTGCCATTCTAATTTGGGTTAGGTGAAATCTCAAGGTAGTTTTGATTTGCATCTCTCTGATTGCTAATGATGTTGAACATTTCCTCATGCATTTATTGGCCATTTGTATTTCTTCTTTTGTGAAGTGTCTATTTAGATACCTTGCCCATTTTTTGATTGGGCTATTTGTTTTCTTAGCTGTGAGTTTCTTGAGTTCTCTGTATATTCTAGATATTAGTCCTCTATCAGAAGAGTAGCTGGCAAATTTTTTCTCCTACTTCATGGGCTTTCTGTTGAGGTTCTTAATAGTTTCCTTTGCTGCACAGAAGCTCTTCAATTTAATGCAATCCCATGTATTGATCTTCCTTTGAGTTGCTTGTGCCTTTGGAATCTTGTTGAGAAAGTTTTTACCTGTGCCTATGTGTTGAAATGTTGGACCTACACCCTCTTCAAGTAGCTTCAAGGTCTCTGGCCTGACTTCCAGGTCTTTGACCCATCTTGACTTTATTCTTGTTCAGGGTAAGAAAGTGGGGTTTATTTCCACTTTTCCGCATATCATTAACCAGTTTTGCCAATACCATTTGTTAAAGCGGCTATATTTTTGGCTCCTTTGTCAAAAATCAATTGACTGTAAGTATGCAGATTTATTTCTGAGTCTTCTATTCTGCTCAATTGGTTTATGTGTCTGTTTTTGTGCCAATATCATGCTGTTTTTATTGCTGTGGCTTTGTAGTATAGTTTGAAGTCAGGTATTGTGATGCCTCCTGCATGGTTCTTGTTGCTGAGAACTACTTTGGCTGTTCTGGGCTTTTTGTTGCTCCAAATGAATTTAAGGACTGATTTTTCTATGTGTGTGAGGAATGACCTTGGTAGCTTAATGGGTATTGCATTGAATCTGTAGATCACTTTTGGGAGAATAGCTATTTTTGGACTCTGCTTTTAAGTGCAAGATTCTCTGTTTACCTGCTTTATGGCATTCTGTGAGTTGTCTAACATCTATGAACTCTTGTTTCTTCATCTGTGAAATTGGGCTAATTTGAGGAACCACCTCATAGGTACACATCAAATAGTATGGCAAGTAGAAAGTGGCCCGTAAATGCTAACTATTGGAACTACACTAGGGATGGAATGGGAATTGGTACCCAGATCTACATAGCTCAAGGGCCTGTGTGGATTCAGATATTCCACATGAATTTGCGGCTAAACACATTCCTTGCTGTTGGAGATTTTAGGGAGGTCTACCAAAACAAATCCCGGCTCCTTAACATACAAAGAGGGTTTCTAGTACTTAAAATATGCTTATGGATAACTCGAATGGCCCTGGGGTTACCTTAGATTCCTGGACACAAGTATGTTTAAGTATCTACCCTAGTGATTCATTCCCCCAAGATTTTCAACAGGAAATGTACCAATGAAGTTCATTAGACCAGTAAATGGTATTTCTGTCTCCTCATGTTTTTAAGCTTTACTATTGCCAGGAAGTGAAAATTTAACAAATAATTGCACAAAGCTCTTGCTAGGTACTAAGCATCGGTGTGAATGTTTTATAGCTCTGTCACATGGGGACTTTGATGCCCCTATCTTATACATGAGGCATCTAGAATGTGAAGAGTTAAGTCGATTGCCAAGTTCACAGCTGGTGCATGGCAAAGCAAGCATTCAAATTCAGGCTGTCTAGATACTCAGAGCTTGTGTTCCCAACCAGCAACCTCACCATTCCCTACTACTGGCTTCTCAGAGGGAACAAAAAACCATGAGTTTTGAGATTTTTCTGTTTTCTCTTTGAATGTTGAGTCAAAGCCAAGTTGTGGCCTTATGAGTCATCTCAGGCTATGATAAAAAATTACCATATACCTGGTGGCTTAAACAACAGAAATTCATCTTACAATTTTGGAGACTAAAAGTCCAGGATCAAGGTGTCAGCAGGGTTGGTTTCCTCTAAGGCCTGCAGATAGTTGCCTCTTGCTATGTCCTTAAGTGGTCTAGTCTCCTGTGCTCAAGTTCCTACAGTCATTGTGTGTCTGAATTTTATTTCTTGAGTCAGATTGAGTGAGGACTCATGTTAATGGCCTTATTTAACACAATAACCTGTTTAAAGGTCGATTTCCAAATGCAGTCTTGTTGTGAAGTGCTAGGGGCACTTTGAATTTGAGGGAGGACACCATTTAGCCCAATAATGGGAGCTTTTCTACAGAGTGAGCACTTGGGTCCCACCTGGCCAAGTATGACAGGGAATGGCTGTCTTTTATCAAATATGAGAAGAAGGAATTAATTGTCTGACTAGCTCACCAGGCTGCTACTACAGATAGCTACCTGGGGCTGAAAGAGGCCATGCTCTCTTCACCCTTCCCACAGAAAGCCTAGGGCCCCAGCCCCAAAGAGGCTGATTTATTTTCTGATGACCATATGGCTCACAGAGGTTACCCTGCTTCTCTCCACAGATGGAGATTCCTGAGATCCTCAGTGGCTCCAACAAGTCTTACGCCCTGCACTTGGTACATACTCTCCTGGTAAGTGAACTGGATGGCAGTGGCTTTCCAAAGACTTGTTCATTTAACACCATCCCTGGGTTACATTGGGGGTATAGACATTCCTTGTTTGACTATCCCTCCAATAGATCCCATCCAATAGATCTTTACTGAGTAGAGGCCCACAATTCCTTATCCATAATCCAAATCTAAAAAGCTCCAAAAATCCCAAGGCTTTTTGTAACCCTCATGGCAGCCAAACCTGAGCTGGGCTGGCCAATGGCCACTGGCCACGTGTTCCCTCACTTTATTTATCCCCCTAGTCATATGTTTCTCTGTGGACATGTTGGTATCAATGGTGGGGAACTGCTACCACCAATCATGTTACATAACACACAGCATATGTACTTAATTATCTGTATATAATTTGAAAGGTTATGAATTCTAAAACCCATATAAAACTAAGGGTTCATATTTACCACATGCCAACCAGGCATTGTGCTGAGCTCCAGCAATACCAGTCATTTACTCATTTATGCATTTATTATCCAATCAATTACTCATTCATTTTCTGCACAGGCATAGAAGCACCAGGTCTTATTCTAGATATTAGGATATAGAGATGGAATTTTTTTCTCTTCCTCTCTTCTCTCCTTCCCTTGATCTTCTTTCTTTGCATAATTGTTTATTCTGCATACACTCAATGTCAGGCTCCTTTCATTCATTGATTAATGGGATAAGTATTTATGGATCTTCCCCCGAAATTCCACAGGCACTGGGGTACAGTATGGTGTGAACAGGAATAATAGTGCATTTGAGCCAGAGCAGAGCAAAGTCCGAGGCCTCCTGGTGCCCACAGGAGAGGGCAGGTGGCTCCTGTGAGGAGAAGAACTGTGGAAGGGGAAGGGTGAGGGGAGCTTTGGGGGACTTTCTGAAGTCCCACTTGGAGCAGAGATGGGTGAAGAGATCAGCTGAGGGGTTAAGTACAGCAGGCAAGAATGCTGGAAGCTGTTATAAGCTGCAGAAGGAGTGTAAACTTCATCCCAAGGTTCTGAAATAGAAGAAAGAGTAAAGCAATCAAATTTTCATTTTTAGAAAAAGCCCTTTGACTGTAGAGTGGGCCCGACTGAGTGATGGGGGAGGCAGGAGATCCCTTATACCCTAAGGCTTGGTGGAAGGGTGTTTGATGAGTCTTGGTTGTCTGTTGATGAGAACTGAGACTCTGGTTGGTTTGAGAGATATTTAGAATGTCAGGTGGACAGTGTAATCTCTGGCTGGACTGGAGATGCCTCATGGAGAAGATGGTTACTTATCTGGGCCTTAGAGGAAGGGAACTGGAGTGGCAGGGCACAATGTTATCTTGATCCAAGTCCCAGGGGTGGGAAGTAGGTGTGTGAGAAGGTGCAAGAGGAAGAAAGGGCATGTGGTCTCTCCTGGGCCTATAGAGTACCAGGAACTGCTTTGCAAAAATGGTAAGTAGTTCTCTGAAGGAGAAGGCATAGCTTTTCCCTAGAATTCTAGGGGTTTTTCCTGTGACTATATATCCTGTCTTCTGAGTCTGGCCAGATATTTCACATGGCCTCTTTGCCCTCCTTGGATACCTCCCCCACCATGAGAGTTGCTGGCTGTATTACCCAAGTGGCCAGGCCCTTGCACACAGCCAGCACCTGCTGCAAATCTTCTCTTGCTTTGGGTATAATAAATGAGTCTGAGCAGTATTCCCAGATGTGATTTGTGTGGCCTTTTCTCCAAATTCTAAAGAGATCTATCAAGGGCTGGGCCATTAATAATGGTTTAACATGAAAAAAAAATTGTCCAGCATTCCTTAGAGCATCAGACCCCTTAAACACATCACCAGACCTTGACTCCCTAGGAAGTTTACCTTTCACCTGGTGCTGTTAGTTCTTGGGACAGGTTGAGGGAGAGGAGTGTGGGAGGTGAGCTGGTTCCAGGTTAAAGAAGGCATTGACTATGGGAACTAAGACACACAGAGATGGGTCTCAGGAGAAGTGGAGGGCAGCACAACTGAAGACCTGCTTTGTGCCAGGAAGCATGCTTTTGTCTTTACATCTCACATAAATCCATTTTTATATATGAGAACAAAGGCTCAGGGCCAGTCTCATGGATGTGTGACCTGTGTTGTTATAAAGGGCTCTGTGTTGAGAAGGATCCTCTATTTGTTTTAATGTTCTGCTGTCACCACCTTGAAGTTCTTAATAATTATTGAACAAGGGAGCCCACATTTTCACTTTGCACTGAGCCCCACAAATTATATAGCTGGTTCTGCTCAGGTGTGGCTCTTTTTGAAACGTAGCAGAGAGGCATGTGTGCTCTGGCTAGCAGCATGGGATTTTAATGCAAATCGACTTGTGAAAGAATCATGACTCCACCAGTTTGGACCAATTACTTGACCTCTTGAAGTCTCAGTTTCCTAATCTGTGAAATAGGGCCAATTTTGATACTTATATCATGGGAATGCCATGTAGATGAAATGAGGCAATGCATGTAAAACATTCAGAGTGATGCAATGGTGTCTGCATGGGTTGAAGCTTAATGTGTTGGTCACTATTGCTGACCTGAATTGCCTATGACCATTACTTTTTTACAGCACATCCCAATCTATTATTTGTATACTGTGGCTAAAGAATACTTCCATGACAAGCACTCCTTGACTGAAATCAGAGATAGTCTTCTGGACTTGCTGGGAGATGTGTTCTTTGTGGTCCCTGGGCTGGTTACTGCTCGATATCACAGAGGTGAGTCTTTGAACAGCACCCCCCACCCAGGAACACAGACCAGCAAAGTTGATGGCCACAGAAATCCATATTATCCTCTGACCAGCCACCTGTGCTGTCCCTTGTTTCTTCACTGAGATGGAGTTCTCAGCTATGGAGTTTTCAGAAGCATGCTATGCTCAACTTTGCAATGTTCCTGCCTTTCAGAGTTTGGGAATATTAATCAGTTCTTGCTCTATTCCTTCCTCTTCTTCATGACTCTGTAAAAATTCCCACCTGCCCATAATTTCTGGAGCCCATCTCCCAGGTTCTTTTCTTTCTGGAATTGTTTCCCAAAATATCTTAGCTATAAGGTATAAAAAGAATCAGAAAGAGAAGATTATTTGGGAAGAGTCAAGTCCTTCCTTCCTTCCTTCCTTCCTTCCTTCCTTCCTTCCTTCCTTCCTTCCTTCCTTCCTTCCTTCTTTCCTTTTCCCCTTTCTCTCTCCCTCCCTCATCCCCTCCTTCCCTCTCTTCCTCCTATGTTCTTTCTGTTTCTTTCCTTTTAACAAATACTTATCAATGGCTTCTTACATGCCTGGCCTTGTTCTATATACTGGAGATATAGCAGTGAGCAAAACACAAATCCTGCCACCATGTCATTGAGGGAGACTAGCAAGCATGTGTGGAGTGTGATAGATGGTGATAAATGCTATGGAGTGAAGGCCAGACAGGGATCATCAGTGAAAGGGTGTCATGGGAGCTTCACTTTTGCATGATGTTCTGAGACTGATAGGTGAGGCGAGGATTGAGAGTTGACTACTCAATTTGGTGACATGGAGGTCACTGGTGACCTTGACAAAAACTACTTTGGTGGAATAACAGGAAAGTAAAAGCCGGATTAAAATGGGTTCAGGAGAAAATGGAGAAATTGTTGTCTAGATGTAATGCAATCCCAATCTCAATCAAAATCTTTGCAGTAGTTTAGGACAAAAGAACTATCTCTAAAATTTACATGGAAAGCACGGATGGATAAAACAACCTTACAAAAGAATAATAGAGTTGAAGGACATACAAGTCGCCTAATTTTAGGACTTATCATTGAGCTATAGTAATTAAGAAAGCCAATAGAACAGAGTGGAGAGTATAGAAAATAGACCCACTCTTATACAATCAAGAAGTGGAGCTGCAATAACTGGATTTATATAAGAAGGAAAGGAAACCGCAATCCCTAACTCACACCATACATTAAAAAAACATTAGTTTGAGATGAATAGTAGATCTAAATGTGCAATTTAAAATTGTACTTAAGTAGAGCTGGGTGTGGTGGCACAGGACTATAATTCTAGTACTTGGGAGGCTGAGATAGGAGGATTGCAGATTTGAGGCCAGCCTCAGCAACTTAGCAAGGCCCTCTGCAACTTAAGTGAGACTCCATCTCAAAATAAAAATAAAATAGCACTGGGAGGATAACTCAGAGGTAGAATGACCCTAGATTCAATCCCCAGTACCACACCAGAAAAAAATTGTACTTAAGTAAAATAAATTTTTTTGCTTGTCATAAGATGCTGCTAATGAGGCCAGCAAAGAGAAGTAGAGAACTTCAAATGTTTATACTCCCACAAAAGTAGTAAATAAATAGGCAAGGACTATAAGGACCAATTTTTTTTTCAGAACTCTGGAAATAAATCAAGGGCTTGTAGCCAGCAGGTGAACACTTAATTAAGACATAAACCCCTAAATCTGAGCTATGTGGCATTTAACTTACTCTTACAGCATCCTCACTACCTAAGAAAGCAGCAGCCTTTAATAGCAACTGCTCACATTTATGGTATAGCATCTCAGTATTAGAAGGAGAAAAATGGATTTTGCTTTAAAAAATTATGTTTTTTTTCTTTTTACTTGTTTGGTGGCTCCCTAAGGGACTGGTTCAAAATGACTAGCTCCCTAAATGATTTACCCTTATTACAACTAAATCAGAGCTTTCTTAAGGGCGAGACAGCTACTTGGAATACATTTGTCATAAATGTTCAAAGGTAAATGTATTAGTTGCTACCACCAGGGGCAAAGGATATTAGTTGAAGAAAATAAAAAGCAAGCTGAAAAGATTGGAAATAAAGGCTGAGCAATGAGAAAAACTTGGAGAAAAAGTTTTGAAGACGCTCCCAAGTATTCCTGGAAATCTAGAAAGTAAAGCCAAACCTACAAAAATCCTAAGGAGGCCCTAAGTTCTCACACCAGAGATCAGAGCCGAGCCCAGGCTCTGCTCAAGCAGAAATTAAAGACTGAGGTAGAACTATAAACTACCTGATCACATGTTAAAAGGATTTTCCAACACACACACACACACACACACACACACACACACACACACACACACCTTAACTGAAAAAACTGAAAATTAAAAAAAAATTTTTCTCTCTTTGCTTGGTTCCAGACATTTATGGAAACCTAAGCTAGGCTGTCAATCATTAGATGACCACTAAGATAACAGAGAACAGACTAAAGTATTCACACATGACTCAGAATACAGATTTTATAAAATTAGTGCAGAGACATCACTAAATAATAAGCAACACTAATCATAACAATCAGTAAAAACAAACCCTGGGTCAGGGGCAGAAGGGGGCAGATCGAATGTGCAGAATTATCACATTGTAATGTTCAAACCTCCAGTTTCTAACAAAAATTGCAGCAGGCAAAGAAACAAAAAAAGCATGGTCTATACACAAGAAAAAATAAATTAATAAAAAGTATCTGAGGAAACCCAGACATTGCATTTAGTCCAGCTAATCTGAGCAAAGACTTTAAATCAACTATTTAAAATATGTTCAAATAGGTAAAGGAAACCATGTATATAAAATTTAAAACACCATGGTAGTAATTTATCACTATATAGAGAATATAAAGAGATAAAATCTATAAAATTAAGAAAAAGAACAAAATAGAAATCCTGGAACAGAAACATATAGAAACTAAAGTGAAAAATTTACTGCATGGTATCAATAGCAGATTTGATTTGAGCATACAGAAGAAACAATAAGAAAATTCAAAGATAGGTCATTTGAAATCATCTAATCTGGGAATCAGAGAGAAAAAAGAATGAAAAGAAATGAACAGAAGGCAAGAATCCCATGGGACACCATTGAGCACCACCAAATATGCATAATAGAAGCTATGTAGGAGAAAAATCTTTGTATTCTATTGAAACTAAGTTGATATTAATTCCAATTTAGATTAGCATAATTTAAGTTTTTAATTATCACCATAATGATCACTTATAAATTAACTAAAATATATGGTAGAAGAATAAAGGAAATCAAAACAGAACACTAGAAAATCTCTGACAAAAATGGCAGTAATAAAGGAAATGGAAAACAAAAATGGCACAAGATACATAGGAAACAAATAGCAAAATGACAGAAATGAGGCTTCCTTATCAGTAATGATATTAAATATAAATGGATTAATCTACCGAAAGGCATAGATTGCAGAACTGATTAAAGAAACCATAATATATGCAATCTATATGTGACTCACTTTAAAATCAGGAATGCAAATTGATTGAAAGTAAAGAATGGTAAAAGATATTCAGTGTATACAGTAACTAAAAGAGAGCTGGGGTGGTTGCATGAATCAGACAAAAAATAAATTTTAAGATAAAATATGTTACAAGAGACAGGGGAAGACATTATAAAAGGATAAAAGAAGGACTCCACCAAGGATATATCACGATTATGGACCAATATGCACTTTACAACAGAGACACAAACTTACGAATTAGAAAATGACAGCAAAAATCTTAAAGGGATAGACAGTTTTATAATAATAGTTGAAACTTCAATACTTCGCTTTCAATAACTGGGTAGCTATACAAAATATAAACAAAAAGTGGAAGACTTGGATAATAATATAAACCAACCAGATGTAACAGACACTGAAAGAATATGGCACCCAGCAGCATCAGATTCCATATTTTTTTCAAGTGCACATGGAACGTCCTCCAGAATAAACTGTATGGTAGGGCACAAAACAAGTCTCAATAAGTTTAAAAGGATGGAAATCATACAAAATATCGTCTCTGACCACCATGGAATGAAGTTAGAAGTCAATAACAAAAGGAAGTCTGAAGCCAGGCGTGGTGGCGCACGCTTGTAATCCCAGCATTCGGGAGGCTGAGACCGGAGGATCCGGGTTCGTGGCCAGCCTCAGCTACCTAGTGAGGCACTCCGCAACTTAGTGAGACTCGGTTTCAAAATAAAGAATAAAAAATAGGGCTGGAGGTATAGCTCGGAGGTAGAATGCCCCTGAGTTCAATCCCCAGTACCTAAAAAAAAAAAAAAAAAAAAAAAAAAAAAAGGAAGTCTGAAAAATTCACAAATATTTAGAAATTAAAACAACATACTTTTTTTTACATTTAAAAAGCATAAAATAAGCATAACAAAACATCATTTTAAGTGTATTGCTCAGTAAAAGTACATTACCATCATACATCTCCAGAACATTTTCATCAGCCCAGACTGAAACTCTTATTAAAAAAACTCCCCATTCCCTCCCCAGCCCCTGGTACAAGACTGTATTTTTTGTCTCTATGAATGTGACGGTTTCAGTTAGCTCATACAGTATTTGTCCTTTAGTGTCTGGCTGATTTCACTCAGCATCATGTTTCAAGGTTCATTCCTTGTGAACCATGTGTCACAATTTCCTTTCTTGTAAAGGCGGAATAATATTCCATTGTATGTATCTACCACCTTTGGTTTATCCATTAATTTATCAATGGACATTTGGGTTATCTCCATGTTTTAGCTATTGTGAATAATGCCGCTATGAAAATGAGTGTACAGATGTTTCTTTGATTCCCTGACTTCAGTTCTTTGGGGTGTATGCTAGAGGTAGAATTGTTGGATGATATGGGTCATTATATCATTTTCCACAGTGGCTGTACCATTTACAGTCCCACTGATAATGTACAAAGGTTGAGATATGTACATGTCTTCATCAATATTAATTTTCTGTAATTTTTAAAAAATAGGTATACTAATGGGTGTGATGCTAATAGTATCTCATTATGGTTTTATTTGCATTTTCCTAATGATTAGAGCTTTGGAGCATTTTTCATGTGCTTTTAGACATATTTCTGGAGCAATGACAATTCAAATCCTTTGCCCATTTTTGAACTGGGATTTTTTTTATTGCTAAGTTTTAGAAATCCTTTATATACTATAGATTTAATTCCTTATAGGATATAATATTTTCAAATATTTCTCCTATTCTTTGAATTGTCTTCTTACTCTGTTGATAATGTACAATCATTTAATAATAGGTTTTAATTTTGATAAAGTACAATTTAGCTATTTTTTTGTTGGTTATACATTGTGTGTCATATATGAGAATCCATTGCAAAATACAAGGCAGTGGGAATTTACACCTCTATTGTCTTATAGAGGTTTACAGCTTTATATCTTAAGTTTATATCTTTGATCCATTTTGAATTAGTTTTTATATGTAGTATAAGGAAAGGGTCAAACTTCATTCTTTTACATGTTTTGTTCACTAAAGTGGCTATAATTTAAACAACTGTAACAATGACAACAACAAAAAGCACAAATGTTGTAGTTACTAGTCAGCTTTCTGTTACTGTAAAATAACCAGAGATGATCAACTTATAAAGAGGAAAGGTTTGTTTGGGCTCATAGTTTTGGAGGTTTCAGTCTATGATTGGCTGGCCCTGCTGCTTTGGGCCTCTAATGGCCTCTCATGGCAGAAGCAAACAGCAGAGCAAAACCGTTCTCCTCATGGCTGGGAAATGAAAGAGAGGAAGAGGAAGGGGCTCAGGTCCCACTCTCCCCTACAAGGACACACCCCAGTGTCCTGAAGGCTTCCTGCCAGGTCCCACCTCTTAAAGATTTCACCACCACCCAGTAGCACCAAGCAGGGGACCAAGCCTGTACCACATGGGCCCGTGGAGGACATACCAGATGCAAACTGTAGCTCTTGTCAAGAAGGTAGAGAAGCAGGAGCCTCCTACACTCTGGATGGGGACATGAAACAATGCAGCCATTGTGGGGAACAGTGTGGATGTTCTTCAAAAAGTTCAACATAGAGCTATCATAACTGAGAAAGTCCTCCCTCAGGAATCTATCCAAGATCATTGAAAAGAGATGTTCAAACAAAAATTATATGTATCCTTCCTGTTCATAATAGCTCTAAGTGATAACAACCCAAGTGCCCACTAACTGACGAGTAGGTATTAAACAATGGTATATACATACAATGGATTTCTATTCAGCAGTAAAAATTAATGAAGTCCTGATGCATGTTACAGCATGGACGAACCTCAAAAACATCATGCTACGTGGAAGAAGCTAGACACAAAAGGCTACATGTTGTGTGATTATTTTTATGTAAGAAATGCCCAAATTGAGTAAGTCAGTAGAAACAGAAAGAATTGTATTTTCCAGGGGCTGAGAAGGGTGAATGGAGTGACTGCTAAATGGAGCTGAGGTTTCTGTTTGAAGTGATGAAAATGTTCTGAATCTAAAAGGGTGGTGATAGTTGAACAACATTCTGAATGTACTGAAAAAACACTGAATTATATACTTTAAAATGGTTAAAGTGGTAAATTTTATGGCAAGTGAATGTTACCAGAAAAAGATACTGTTAAGGCAAAGCAAACCACACACTGGAAGAAAATATCCACAGTACAATTATCTAACTAAAAATATTTATATCCAAAATAGAAAGCCTTTTACAGCTCAGTAATAAAAAAAGTCTTTTATAATAATGACTAAGATATTTGAAAAGATACCTCACAAAAGAAGATATATGGAGGTCTCAAAGCCCATAAAAAGTGTCCAATGTTATTAATCAACAGGGAAATGCAAAATAAACCCAAAATGAGGTAGTCGTTTACACTCACTAGAATGGCTAAACATAAAAATGCCAAGCATACCAGGAAATATTGCCAAGAATGTGGAATGTTCAGAACTCTGAGATACTTCTTCCAGGGGAAGTAACATGGTAAAATCACTCTTATAAGGTTAAACACACCTGCCCTTTTATTCAACCATTCTGCTCTTTGGTATTCATTGAAGAGAGTTAAAAGCATATGTCCATATAAAAGACTTGTGCATGCATATTCATGCTACAATAGTCCCGAACTGGAAATGACTCTAATGTCTATCATCAGAGGAATGATAAGCAAGTGTACTGCAATAGCAGAGTACTCAGTGATAAAAAAGGAATCAACTATTGATACACACCACATGTGTGAGTCTCAGAAACACTGTGCTGAGCAAAGGAAGCTGCAGAGTATATACTGTATTAATCCATTTATAAAAAGTTAGAAAACAGGTAGCCGGGCGTGGTGGCGCACGCTTGTAATCCCAGCATTCGGGAGGCTGAGACTGGAGGATCCAGGTTCGAGGCCAGCCTCAGCTACCTAGTGAGGCCCTCCGCAACTTAGTGAGACCTGGTTTCAAAATAAAGAATAAAATATAGGGCTGGGGGTGTAGCTCAGAGGTAGAATGCCCCTGAGTTCAATCCCCAGTACTGCAAAAAAAAAAAAAAAAAAAAAAAAGAAAACAGGTGAAATCAATCCATGGCAATAGGAATGGGATTTCAGCTATCTCTCAAATGAGTGACCAGAAGGGACCTTTCTGGGGTGATGGAAGTGCTCTATGTCCTGACTGGGGTGATGTGTACATGCCAATGGATACATTTGCAAAACCTCACCAAGCTCTTCTCTTAAAATCCATGATTTTTATTGTCATAAATGAGACTTCAATTAATAGAGGCTAAGAGGAGAGGAAATGGAGACAGTAAGTACGAGGTAATTGTGTGGTAGGACCTTACTGGGAGAGACACGGAGAAATGAGTCAGTAACTAGAGGGGAAATTGAAACTCTGTGTGTGTGTGTGTGTGTGTGTGTGTGTGTGTGTGTGTGTGTGTTCACCCATATGAGAGACTGTGTGTGTGTTCATGCACATGTTTTCCATGTATGTATGTGTGCATGTGTGTGTGTGTTCATTCCATGTATGTATGTATGTGTGCGTGTGTGTGTATGTGTGTGTTGAAAATAACAGGGTAAAGACCTTTAGTAGGAGAGGGGTGGAGGAATGTAGGGTGTACATATATGGATTCTTTTGGAAGCACAGAATTAGCCCTATTCTGTTTCCTGATATTTGAACTAGAGTCAGTGAGAGTAAGTCACAACAATGTAGATCTTGGCTCATTATTTAAGGAATATTTTTGAGGAGTAGAATACCATCTCACACTGCCCTGCAAGGGTAGTGAGCTCTTGATCACCAGGGGCATGAGATCTGTTGGAACATGAAATTCCAGTCTCAAATGGGACAGGAGAATTTAGGCTAGATTATTTCACCTCTTATCTGTGCTTTCCCACCTATGGGTCCGTGAATTCAGGACTTGATAGGTAGGGATGCCAGGCCAGTCCCCTGTTGCCCCTGTTCCCCCTGCATTCTTGTCTGACTTTTCCTGACTTTTGTCAGATGCTGGTGCACCTGTCTACTTCTATGAGTTTCAGCATCGGCCCTTCTGCTTTGAAGACACAAAGCCAGCCTTCGTCAAAGCTGATCACTCTGATGAAATTCGCTTTGTCTTTGGAGGTGCCTTCCTGAAGGGTGACATTGTCATGTTTGGTAAGGAACTGGCCGCAGGGGCTCCTGCTCTTGTAGGAGCTGGGATTAGGCAGGAGAATAATCCACTCCCTATGGCTGATATAAAGCTCCCGCTCACCCCACCACTGTGCAGGGGTCTGGGAGGACTGGCGGGTTGGAATTTAATCACCTCTTTGATGAATGCCCTGACTCAGATTTTTAGAAACCAGTATGAAAAAGAGCTGCCAACATTTGCTCAATGAACATCTCACTGTACGGAAATCTACAGGAGTGGGCAATTTGGGGCACTTAAACAATCTAAGGTTCTGAAAAAAAGCTAAAATCATTTTCTTCTTTCTCCACAACCACTGGTCTCATTCTTCCTGTCCTTCTCAGAATTCTCCCCAGGCTACCACCCAGATTTTAAAATGCAGGGCCCATGTTTTGTAATTCTAGCTCAATGTGTCTGGATCTAGAGGAGGTCGTGAAATATTACTAGTGATGTTAGCTCACTTATCCCTGAATTTATGACATGTTCTGTGCTTAAAATAAGAAACCCATCAGATGAGTTTATTAATCAAAAAAATGCAGGAAAATTACATACAGTCACTGGTAGTAAAATATTTAGTTAAAAATATTATGTAGCTGGGTGTGGTGGCACACACCTGTAATCCTTGTACTTGGGAGGCTGAGACAGGAGGATTGCAGGTTTGTGGCCAGTCTCTTCAACTTAGCAAGGCCCTCAGCAATTTAACAAGACCCTGTTTCATAATAAAAAATAAAAAAAGTTGAGGGTATAGCTCAGGGGTAGAACACCCCTGGGTTCAACCCCATCAACACACCAACCAACCAACCAAACAACCAACCAACCAACCAACCAACCAACCAACCAACCAACACATTATGTAATGGAGGTTCCTAACTAATTCACATTGGCCTCCCATTTAGAATGTGTTGCTGTACTGGTTTATTTATTATTTTATTTATTCATACTCATCTTAAAATGAAGATCATGACAGAACTGTCTCTTAGGCTTTTGTGAGGATGAAATAAAACAATTGCCATTAAGCAAACAGCAGGTGCATAATGGATGCTACGGTTCTTACTCAGCAGATGTTACTGAGCCATGTGATCCCATATGGACTCTCCAAACTGGAACAAACAAACAAACAAACCCCCCAAATAACAAAAAAACCCCACTGTGTGTCAAATGGTTAAAATCCTTGATATCTAGAGACTTTCTTAGATCAATGGCAATCCCAAAGTGGGTAACACATCAACAGTGTCTGGAAGAGGAAACACAAGTGGCTTTTAAACAGTGAAAATCCTCTCAATCCAACTCAAAAGAGGATTGCAGTCTACCCTTGACCGAAGAATTGTTTCTCATCAATCAAGGCGAGAAGAACAATATACGTTAAACAGTATATCCCAGCAGGTGTGGGAAACAGGCAATTTTATGTGTGAGTAGAAAATGCTGTTAACACTTAAAATACATGTAGTCTTTAGCCTAGAAATTCTACTTGTAGGACTTTTTGTGTAATTTGGTTTCACATGTGCAAAAAATATATGTGCACACTAAGCTTCTTTTACCAACTAAAGATGGGAAAGCATGTGAAGAGCCATCAAGAGAACACTGTTGCATGTGTCATATATTTAAATATACTTGCATATGCCTATATTTAAATGTGTGTGCTATATATTTATAGAGCAAGTAGTAGCTTTATAGAACTGTCTCCTAGATGCAATTTCAGGAAAAAGAACAAGATACAACACGTGTGGAATGTGTAGAAAGGTTGTCTGCTTAAGCCTGCATACATGCAGAGCTGGTCTTTAGGAGGATATGCGAGGAGCTGGTAGCTGTGCACCTGGAGGGAAGCGATAAGGGCAACCTTACTTTCTTTAGATATTAGATACTCTTCTTGCATTTTGGATCTTGTACTTTCATCAGGTTTTACCTTTTAGAACAAAGAAATTCACTACAGTTAGCCCTCCATATCTGTGGTTTAACCCGCTGGAGATGAAAAATATTGGGGAAAAATCGCATGAGTGTGAATACAGAGTTTTTATTATCATCATTCCCTCAACAATACAGCAGAACAGTGGTTTACATGATGTTTATGTTGCATTAGGTATTATAAGTAACCTAGAGATAATTTAAAATACAAGTGAGATTGTGTCTAGGTTATATATGAAATGACACCATTTTACATAAGGGACCTGCCTGAACATTCTTGGATTTTGGCATCTGCACATGTATTCTGGAACCAGTTTCCTGGGGATAATGAAGGATGGATGTAATTAATTGTGTGTAAAAGTGTGTGTGTGTGGTAAAGGGAGGGAGGGAGGGAGGGAGGGAGGGAGAGAGAGAGAGAGAGAGAGAGAGAGAGAGAGAGAGAGAGAGAGAGAGAAAGAAGAAGAAGGAGGAGGAGGAGGAGGAGGAGGAGGAGGAGGAGAAGAAGAAGAAGAAGAAGAAGAAGAAGAAGAAGAAGAAGAAGAAGAAGAAGAAGAAGAAGAAGAAGAAGAAAAGAGAAGAGGAGGAGAGAATTCCCTAACGGTGCCTGCAGACTCTAGTCTCATAGGAATGACTGTAAGAGCAGAGGATAGACAGGGGAGATGTGTTTCAGCCTCCATAATTTTGAAGCCACTATTCATTCTTTGGACATGTCACAGTTGTTTAGAGCCTTGATAGCTTCATATGCAACGTGGGAGGAATGACTTAGGCAAGTTGTAAAGATCCAACAGAAGGGAGGTCTGAAGGGCATTCATCAAATGGGAGATGTGTTGGGCTTCTTTTGAATACTGTGAGCAGCTAGATTTGTGTTTATCTCCTGCAGAAAAAGCCACAGAGAAGGAGAAAGTGCTGAGCAGGATGATGATGAAATACTGGGCTAACTTTGCTCGAACCGGGTAGGTGAACCTGCTGTGAACCTGCTGACCTCTCCAAAGGCAGGTATTTGAAGATGAATACCTCAACGCCTATCTGTTCTCACTTCTAGGAATCCCAATGGGGAGAGCCTGCCTATGTGGCCAGCCTATAACCAGATGGAGCAGTACTTGAAACTGGATTTGAACATGAGCCTTGCTCAGAGACTGAAAGATAAGAGAGTGGAGTTTTGGACTCGTACCTTCCCCCTGATCATATCTGCTTCTGAAGATCTGCTCAGTCCTGGTTCCCCCTTAATCTTCTTTGCTCTGCTCTTGTCTTTCTTTTTCTCCTTAAGGGTCATCTTTGTGTGATTTTGTTTTTCTTCCTTCTTTTAAGTTTCTCCCAAATCAGTAGCTCCATTCTTTATTTGGCTGTTTTTTTTTTTTTAATGGGGATCTTTGTGGAATAAGCTACTTTGGCTGATATTTTACTGACTTAGGAGTTATTTTGTGACATTTTGTCTTGGAGAGCAAGAGGATTTCTTCAATAAGTCTGGAGAAGACCTGGTTCAGTTGTCATAGGAACTTGGCACTCATAGGAAATAAAATTAAGATATAAAATATATACGTGGAACAGAACTTAATTCTGTGCTGATAATTCTCCCTCTGTCCCCAACATCCTAGATGAAGTGGGCTTTGTGTCAGAGATGTTGTTATCTAAACAGAGGTGTTACCTAAAATGTTAGTTTCCGCATCCCAATCCAGGGCTGCTTTAGCTATAAGCCAAGCATGGAAGTCTGGCTCTGAGCTGGTCTCCTTTTTGGCTCAGTGAGCTGTGTGGGGGATCAAGCACATGTTGGCCAATAACCTCTCAGCAATGGAACTGGATGCCACCCGAGGTGAAGGTCGTAGAAGTTGGACACCAAGCAGCAAGGGTCAGATCAGGGATGTTAAGGAGAAAAGAAACTTTGCTGATGGGGTCAAGACAAATCATCCACCATTCTGTAAATCTACATGGAGCACCTGATAGGTATCAGGTACATCTCCACTGGGGACCTAGTGGTGAGCAAGAATGTGGTTTCTACCAAACAGCAAATACAGAAGGCAAACATTCACACAAACGAATAGCTCATCGTGTAAATTTGATAGGCGCTACTCAGGAAAAGCAAGTTTTAAGAAAGTATGACAGAGGACCTTTATTTAGATTAAAGTCTCAGGAGGCTCGCTCTAAGAGAAATAGCATTTATATGAAGAGGGGTGAATGAAAGTTAGCCACGTGATAGGTGGAGAGAGTGTTGTCAATACCATCATCCGAAGGACATACTCTTACTTCGTAGGTCAATGTAATCCCTCTCTTATCCATATTATTCCCCAGGGTAATTCAATTTTCTTTGTGATTGGTTCAAGATTACACATGAAGTGCATAGAATAGGAGGGTTTATGAGATGCCAGGAACCAAGTTCACCTGGCTTGGAGGTCTCTAACTCATATTCCGAGTCTACCTCTTAGAAGTGATTTGTTTAGCTCACACAATACTTAGAAATGTTTTGAAATTAGTTACCACCTAGTTTTATTAGGGGAATTTCATACTAAAAGCCATACTTCCAACTTTTGCAGAAAACACAGAAAATCTAGATTCAATAGTACTTCATCCCCATAGTATAACCAGGACTTCTGACTTCTGTGCATATTAGAAGATACCCCTCTCCAAATCCTCTACAGACCTCTTCTTGGAAACTATCATTGATACACATTTATGTCTATGATAGGAATGACACTTCCTCTGAAGTAGGACCCTTCTGCAATGCACAACCTGGCTGATTGTTCTCTGCAACTCGGATGGAGTAATCTATAGGAACTCAGCAGTGGCTATCGCCTTTAAAAAGGCATGAGCTAGCAACTTTCCACAGTCTCCACCATCCTTCTTTGTCCTATGCCCATCCCATCTCACTCACTGATGTTACCTTATTCCCAAAGACATTTATGTTTGGATCCATGATCTCTTATTTTCATACCCATCAGAAATCCAAGTATATGTTCACATGTATGTCATAGTCACATCTGCTTTCCCACCATTGCTATAACATAAAAATGTAAAATCACTTTCTTATTGTAAAATGAAGAATTTGCATTTCTAATACAAGGTCAACCCCTACCCCCAACACACAGATCTTTTCTCCCCAATCCTGAGACTTCATTCATTAAATCAAACCAAATCATAGAGACAAACCCCATCAGTCTTCACCTGTGAACTTCCCAGTGTCCAGCAGAGGGCAGCACTGTAACAGGAAAAATCTATCTCAAACTGAGGCTCCTGGACTGCTGAGATACTGCAGAATTTGGACAGATAGAAACCATACCAAATAGTTGTTAGAAACCAATACTATATATTGCTGTCCTTTTCCTCTGTAACACTTGAAACAGGGAAAAAGAATCATCCATGACCTAAAAAGACCAAAATCACAGAACAGAGATCTAACATTTTTTTTCCCCTAGTCTTTGTACTTTCCCGGGCCAGTTTCTAGGAGCCTCAGGTAAAGGCATGAAGGAGTCCCTCCTCCTAGGGTTGCATGTTCCTTCTGTAACCTGGAGAACTCTTAGGACTCTATGTACTTTCCAATCCCAAAGCCCAATTCTCCACTCTCAGCCACAGGCCATAGCTGAATGTTACCACTTCCACTGATGAATGTGCAGGTGAAGGGATTAGCTGGCTGGAAGCATGGTTATGATGATGAGGTTGCCACAGCACCTTGGGGCCCCAGGGAGACAGCTTTAATACTTTGACCTGAGGAAAAGACTTTTTTTTTTTTTTTTTTTTTTTACATTTTTGTCCATTACATTTTTAAAAACGTTTATTCATTTCTGTTGCTATAACAAAACATTCAAGGTCAGGTCCTTTATAAAGAAAAGAGGTGCCGGGCGTGGTGGCGCACGCTTGTAATCCCAGCATTCGGGAGGCTGAGACCGGAGGATCCAGGTTCACGGCCAGCCTCAGCTACCTAGTGAGGCACTCCGCAACTTAGTGAGACCCGGTTTCAAAATAAAGAATAAAAAATAGGGCTGGGGGTATAGCTCGGAGGTAGAATGCCCCTGAGTTCAATCCCCAGTACCG